>JBCEWC010017878.1:0-12258 GCA_038996855.1 Solanum aculeatissimum
ATATATAATATTGAATTGATTTGATTCCGAATTGATTTTTAAAGTTAATAATCCCCCCAACTTTTCTTCTACTTATTCGAAAATCAAGAATTTTTTTTACATTGGATCAAAGCAAACAAGCAAGGGAAATTATAATTTGCTTGGCATTGAAAAGAAAATGTTTTTTTTTAATTTATCATTGTATTATAATTTTTATTATTAGTAATTTGATTATTTAATATTTGATAGATGATTAAAATTATACATTTATTATTAATAATAATAATATGAATGTAGTTACATATTATTTTATACGGAATTTATTTATTTTTATATTAATTGTTCTACTTTCTATCATTAACTTATACTTTCTCCATTTCTTTTAAGTTATCATAATTTTCTTTTTGAAAATCAAATAAAATAAATTTTGACTAACATTTTAAGATGTATATTTTTATCATAAAAAATTATAATTTATAGTACTTTTCATATAATTTTTCATATCTAACATTTTATTTTATAATGTCGAATTAATATAATCTAATTTAGCTTGAACACTTAGTTAATTTGATTCTTGAAAAACATAATATAAGTAGTGGCGGATGCAAAAAAATTTCTTTAAAGGGGTTTAAAATTTTAAGAAGTAGATACACAAACTAATCGAAGGAGGCTCGACATCTATTATATATATAAAAAAAATTTGTTTTTATCATATAAAAATAGTATAGTTTTTCAACGAACCCCTGATCACTCTATATATATTTTTCTACATATATACTTAAGAAATACTATACTAATTTTATATATAAATAAGTTTAACTCCTAACAAACTACCAAATATATATTAATACCCATGCAAAATTTAAATACTCCCATATAACTCATCTTAAATTATTACCAAACAAAACAATAAAATAAAATTCCTCTACCAAACGGCCCCTTAAAAATTTAACGTTAATACAATTTTAAAAGGAAAAAAAAAGAAGAAGAGAAAGACGACAAAAAGAATCTTCTAATTATGCTACTGGTGAATTTTGTTTAACTGTAAAATCGAAAGTTTTGTTCTTCCTACATATAAATTCTCCATTTGCAGGCATTTATTTTTTGAAGTTTGTGAATTGGGTAACTGAGCAATCGCTTTCTCTTTCTTTAAAGACAACAGCTACACTATAAGCCCACACTAGTAGAGTTTTTAGCTCAGAGAAAGAGAATTCTTTTACATTTATTCCTCAGAGATCCAAAACTACAGCCTGTATGTTAACTGTCCCTCTGCTACGCTAGTAATGTTAGCTTTCTTGGTTTTGGTGTTTGATTTTGATTCTTGTTACCGGAATTTGTCGGTTTTGGATTAGCTCAGTTTGAAGAAAAATGGGATTTGCTAGAAAATTGATTTGTAATTCTTGGGTGTTTTTGAGTTTACTAAAATGGGTTTTGCTTGAATAGTAAAACTTGTTGAAATTTGGAAATGGGTTTTGCTTAAAAATAGCTGAATTTTATTAGGAATTCTGGGTTGTTTTTGAGTTTTCTGAGATGGGATTTGCTTAAAATGTAAAATTTGATGAAATTCGAGCTAAATTTATTTTTTAATGTAATTTCTTGGGGGTAATGGTGTTTGTTTTTGTGGATCTTATTGATTTATCTGAAATGGGTTTTGCTTAAACTAGTGATTTTGATCAGGAATTCTTATTTTAGCTTTTTGAGTTATCTAAAATGGTTTCTTTTTTCTGTTATTTTTGTCTTTCAGCTGATTCTTGAAATTCGCGTAAAAAGATAGCAGGAGGACAACAGCTATTTATATTCTCTGCAATCGCCGCTCGTGGCCATTAAAGATTAGGCGGCTATAATTGTGAGATTTGGTGTTCTGTGATTGGTGAAAAATTATATAAATCATTTTCACCTTTCCTTAATCCGCCATTTTCTCATTTATGTGCATTGGTTTTAACCTTTGGAGCAAACTGTACTTGGGGTTCTATACAGAGAACTTTGAAGGAGAAAAGACTTGTTTTTGAGCTTCTTACTTATATTATATGGTTTAGAAGTTGACCATTTTGAAGGGTGACATTATAGCCATAATCATCGGCAGGTCGGTGAAACTTGTTGGGATTATTCTGTTGGCTTGGGAGGAACTTAAGGTACAAAAAAATAAGTCTTTTTGTTTGATTCCTTTAATGCAATTGTTTAGTGAGTTTGTTGTATGAACAAGGAAGCTTCTTGTTTGTATGGGGTTGGTGATTTGGCACTCTGTATAAAGACATTGTGTGTTAATATTTTAATAAGTTTCATTTAGTGGAATTTGCATATTTAGGATTGATTGTGGTTTTTTTAATTGTTTATCGAGAGTGAAACTCGGGTCTTAAAACTCGGGAACTGGTGTTGGGTATTTAAAGAGTTATGGGTGGTTGTTTCTCTGGGAATTTATGTATGTGGTGAGAGGGTAACTGAGGATTTTGATGTGGAGTTGTGATGATGAAAACAATGCAAGTAGAAGATGTTTTCTTTGATTCTGCTGATTCTTTGGTGTTGGAGGAACCAGGTTCTATGAAATATGATGTATGGTTGATGGAGCCAGATAGTGTTAAGAGACGACGAGAGAATTTTTTGAGTGAAATGGGATTTGTTGGATTTGACTGCCTACCGAGTGCAGCCAGTGATGAATCTGATTCAATGGGATTGAATAGGATTGCGGAAAACAGTGGAGCAGTATGTAGTTCTGCTTGGGAAGAAGAGTTTATGTGTAATGAAAGGGAATCCAGTGGTAATGCAAATTCATTGACTGATGAATTAGATCAGACTTGGTTTGATGATTTGGTTGAAGTTTCAAGTGATTGTACTTCCCCTTCTCCTGATGGAGAACATATTTGTTTTGATGCTACTTCAGACCACACGCACGGTAAGGATAGTAACTTGAAAAACCAGAAAATGAAGAAGTGGTGGAAACAATTCAGTCTAAAGATGAGGAAAAGTCAATCTACTGATGTATCTAAGACTTCTAATAAGATGTTTGATGAAAAGCGGAAGGTAACGCCAATGGAAGTGCACTTGAACAAGAAAAAAGTTAATGAGTTCAGCGCGGTTTATTGTGGACAAGAAATCAGTGCTCACAGTGGCCTAATTTGGACAATGAAGTTCAGCCCAGATGGGAAATATTTGGCTAGTGCTGGTGAAGATGGGGTTGTTCGGATATGGCTAGTCACAGTTGATTCATCATGTGAATCACCCAACTTCAGTTTCAGCAGTCACACTGTCAAAGGCAAGCATGGACATAAAAAGAAAAAGTCTTGTTATACACCTGTAATTGTTCCTGAGAAGGCATTCAAAATTGATGAGTCGCCGCTGCATGAGTTTTATGGCCATACTGCTGGCATATTGGACCTTGCTTGGTCCTCATCTAACGTGAGTCAACTTTTAACTGCTTTTTTTTTGCATCACTTGTTTACTTGCCATGTATCTGATTCAAATCGTCCCGAATCCTTTAATGCAGTGTGTTCTATCATCATCCAAAGATAAAACCGTTCGTCTATGGAAAGTTGGTTTGGATGGATGTCAAGGAGTTTTCCATCACAAGAACTACGGTACATATCTGAAGCTTTTATCTTGTATAACTGTTTGCTAGATGTTTGGCTAGTTCACTATTCTATTGATAGTTTAGAAGTTTAATTTGAGTTTCTTTTGAATGTAATCAGTGACATGCATCCAATTCAATCCCGTTAACGAGAACATTTTCATCAGTGGCTCCATAGATGGAAAAGTTCGTATTTGGGGAGTTCCAAGAAAGCGAGTTCTGGAATGGGCCGATGCACATGACATTGTGACTGCTGTAGCTTATCAGCCAAATGGCCAAGTATGTATTAATTTGTTTGATTTCAAAAGGACTATGATGCTACTATCTCGACTCAAGAACCTGACTGATGTATATCTATTGACTTATGAAACAGGGTTTTATAGTTGGTTGTATCTCTGGTACTTGCCGCTTCTATGAATTAAATGGTGAGTAGTTTTTCGCTCGTACAAAAATCCAGTTCTTTCGTTATGGTACTTAATCGTGAGAACGTTGGTAAATCTTTGTTTATTCTTATCATGCAGAAAATGTGTTTTCCCTGAACACACAAGTACATCTTCACAATAAGAAGAAATCCTCTGGTAGCAGAATCACGGGCATTCAGGTTCTACTCTTGAAACTGTTGACTTAACATATGCTCGCACATTACTGTTAGTTGTCTTTTTTGACACAAGTCTTTTCTTGCAGTTTTTCGAAAATGAATCTCAAAGAGTTATGATAACATCAGAGGATTCTAAAATCCATATTCTTGATGGGGTCGAGATTGTGCAAAAATATAAAGGTATAGGATCCTTTTGATTCATAAATCCTTCAGAAAGGTCTGTGAATGATCATACATATCATTTTAGGTTGAGTCTCACTCTGAATGCATGTTTGCTCTTATCTTGGATATAACAGGTCCATCGAAATCAGGAAGCCTTACATCTGCTACATTTAGCTCAACTGGAAAACACATAATATCAGTCGGGGAGGACTCGCGTGTTTATCTCTGGGACAATGCTGACATAAACATCCAAGCATCCAAACAAACAAAATCTATACGATCCTGTGAGCATTTCCTCTCGGAAGTCATTTCTGTTGCCATACCGTGGTCAGGGAAGGCAACAACAGTAGGTGATGCAGACAATTTTGGCAGTTCTAACTTTGATCCACCAAGGGGTGAACATCAGGAGGCTTCTTCAAAGACTTTGGATTCAAAACGATTTACTGTAGGAAATTGGTTTTCTATGGATAAGTCATTTAGGGGCTCCATGACATGGCCAGAAGAAATGCTTCTTCCACACGATACATCCTGTGCTGAAAATGAAGAACACATTTGTACTTCTAATGACGATCATCTATATCAGCAGCATCAACATAACAAGAACCTTAACTACAGAGCATTATCCCCAGCATGGGGCCTTGTCATTGTGACAGCTGGTTGGGATGGAAAGATTCGGACATTTCACAACTATGGATTGCCTGTACGGGTTTAAGAGTGATTTTGTTGTCACAACTTCAAGCATATTTCCTCAACTCGGACATGTTTGAACGGATGGAATAGTCCCCCCATCTTCCAAAGTGCTTCCCCACATCTATGTTGGATCTTTGAGAAATGTAAAGTATTTGGAGGATCCGACATGATTGTGGCTGCACTTTTGGATGATTCAGGGAGCATAGCTTAGGAGAGCTCATCTGCAGATAAAAACTGCGATGGAAATGAATTCGATGAATCTTTACAAGAGTAATATTTGTTTCCTTGTGAAGTTGTATAGTTGATTGTTTCTTTTTCTACTGTAATATCCTCACAGAAGTGAAGGTCAAGATTCTAGACGTTCACTCTTCCTGCTCTTCTGTTCTTTAAGCTAGAACATTGTACTCAGATTAATTTTTGACTGATCATATTGTAATTTGCATTCAATAGTGTAAAGATAGAATTTTTATTTACTGAAGCAGATTCAAAAAGCACTTCATATTCTGTTTTATACTTTGTTAAAATCTTCTCAACTCAATAAACTTTCATCTGTGACTTGGTGGAAGCTATAACTTTTTTTAGTCTGATATCTGCTGACAGTCTTTCTATTTTTTGTGTGTCATAGTTTTCTTTTCGAGAGTCAATGACTAATATTTTAACTGTATTTTCCTATACAATTTAGAAAAACATTACTTCGAACTCCCATGCGCATATTAGTCTTTACAGAAAACCTACTAGTTGAAGAGTATAATTACTAAGGTGCCCTCTAATTTGCAATATGACGAACCCTACTAGATTTTGGTGCGTTCAAATATGTTCAAATAAAAGTATCTCGGGATGCATGTGGCCGAAATTAGGTGAATTTCGCATGTATCCGAGATATATGACTATGTAAAAATACATATATCTCGGTGTATCTTCCTCAATATGTGATAGGAAACTCTTAATTAGTGGTAAGATACGTAATTATTTGAAACTATCGATAGAATTAGTATATATAATATGAATATATATCTAAGAAAATAGATAACTCATGAAATCATTCAATCTATTCAAATTTGAGTTGATTATTAACCTTCCCATTTATTAGCTCAACTCTTCAAAGTTTGAGGTGATATCTAATTCAAATTATAATCTATTAGAAATGTTTTCAAAATATTTTTGCTAAATCTATTAATAGTTTAAAAATTGTTTTCTCCAATAAGATCTGGTCAATAAACCTTGTTGGTTTGTGGTGCTTTTCTCCAGTTAGACATTATACCTTTTTTAAAATCGAACATCGAAAAATCGAACAATCACCCCTAATTACTATTTCAACTTTGACTTGTTGAGGTTAAAATCACTTGGCATGATCTTTAGACTAAGTATTAACCACACTCGATGGACCTAATATGTCAAAAAGCAAAGAGCAAATAGAAAGTACCACTTCGATGAAGAGTTCATAATGTTGCATCTCTTTCGAGAACAAACTATGTTATTATAATTTATGATCCTTTTATGTGTATATATATACTAGTCGCAAGAGTCTGTGTTTGCTATTTTTTTCTCGATTGATGTGACATTGATAGATTTTTTACACATATATTTTAAATTTTTAAGTTGTTAATTATTGTGATTTATAACATATTTTATGTTATTTTTAAATAATATATGTTACTTATTTTGTTTCAATTTATGTTGCACATGTTTAATTTTGAGAGTCAATCAAAATTTTATTTATTTTTTAAAAACATTTTAAATTGTTTATAACTGAAGCAGCTGGATAGTGATTTATTAGAGGTAATATTATAACATAAAACAGTTGAAGCAGACACGTCAATCGACAGTTGCTTTTAAGAAAAAATAATTTATCAGAGGTAATATTGTAAATTTATAGTTGAAGCAGCTGAAGAAATATATAGTTAATAGAAATGACATAGTAAAATCAAGCAACTGAAGCAGCCACGCCAATGACAATTGCCTTTAAGGAATTTTTTTATTAGGGATAATATTGTATATTCATAATTTAAGTAGCTGAAGAAATAATTAATAAAAATAAAATCAAGCAGCTGAAATAGACATGTCAATCTGCAACGGCCTGATTAAGGGGTAATATTATAAATTGACAATTAATACAGCTGAAAAAATAATTAATAAAAACGATAAAGTAAAATTAAACAGCTAAAATAGATACGTCAATCGATAACTATCTGCTTAACTCAACTGAAACAGACATGTCGACTAGCGCCTATGAATAAGTAAAAAATAAAATAAAATATAGATAATACAAATAGATATATCCAATTAAAGGACTACTTTTGTCACTTCATTTGTTAAAAGATTCAGAGTTGAAATGGTAAAAGGGCAAGGAGGAAAAAGTCAAAGTAAGTAATAAGTCAACGCATGTAAAGTCAAAGATGTGTTGCTTAAACAAAGCGTGTTTTTCAATGTGGAAAAATATATATACAAAATGGTGGAAAATACATTAGGACCACAAATTACATACTTTGACTATTACATGGTGTCTTAATTTTTGTAAATATCAGTTGGCAAAGTCGTGAATAGAAGAATCTAATTGATTGTTTGAATTAAATATAAGAGTTTTTAAAATTCTTTTGCTTATAATTTAGATAACGATATACTAATGAAAGGTGGGAGATAGGTAGAACCGTATAGGGGTGTAGGGTGCTATAGTGATGGGAGTTACGAGAAAAATATCTCACATTTTTTTTAATTACGAAAAGTAGTCATCCGGCTGATCTTTGACTATTTGTTACAATTTTGGGCATTCAACACTTTTTGTATAGGCATGTATAGTCAGTGTATATTTGTGTATCATAATGTATATTTAGTATATACTTCATGTATAAGTAATATATATTGTATAACAGTGTATACTTTCTATAACTATATTGTATAGTCATGTATAGTTTCACTGATTTGTGACTATTTTTTTTTATGTAAATAAAACATGTGTTACTTTTTTTTGTAAACTTTTTACTTTTTTTTTATATATGTAATTTTCCCTTTAAAGATTCTAATGATGTTTTTGAAAAACTTGCAACTTATTAAAGTTCTGTTCTTTTGTGTAATCAGACTAGTGTGATGGCCGACCACTTGATCTTGCAGAAATTTGCAAGATCGTAAAAGATTCGTAAACAAATTGACAAGTGCCGTATCAAAATCTCGGTAAAGTTCGAAGTCTGTGAAACTAGGCTCATTACTTTTTATTCAATCATTCATAATGTTATAGGAAATCTATAAATGAACTTTTATAATATTTTAGGTTGTGTATTTATTTGTTTTGATGATGGGCCATGTTGAATTGTAAAGCTTCTTTCTTCCATTCTTCATTTCAGTCACATTCATATCTTTTACTAGTATATTAATTGATTTGTGTATGATACATCAAACATATATAGAGCAATTTTATCCGCTTAGCTTTTAACTCAAAACGCAAATCAATAGTTGAATTCTGAATTCGCCTTTATATACCCCATCTTTCCCTTTCTCATTCAAATCATGAGAAATCTCCTTTTCGAGTTCATCGATTAGCTGTCCATGGCCTAAATCCAACTATGAAGATATTGTTCGCTTTGAATATTTATTGGCCATATTATTCTAACATTCTCATCTCACATCAATGGTAGACATAATAACAATGTGAACATCAAAAAGGAAATTCAACTATGATACAATTGTCATTGAATCCCACTAATTGTGGCATTAATACATTATTGTACAAACAACAATGTTTAATGAGCAAATTAAAAGTTAATCTCATCATATTACATTGATTTTACTTGGACCTAGTAAAAAAGTAAAAATTGTAAAAAAAAAAGTCTACCTAAAAGTCAAAGAATGGATGGAATAGATCAGAAGCAGACGGTGACGGCGAAATCAAAGGAGCTGAAAATAACGTTGACGGACTTGGACTTAACATCGTCATAAATGGATCCGTCGGAAACGGCGAAAATAGTCCCGGCGGCGATACTGATGGTAAGGTCGCAGGCGCCGGCGACAAAATCCCCGGGATCTGACACTTTTCTACGCTTGAATTTCCGATGATATCCAAAATATCCATCGAGTCGAAAGTTTCCATCGCAGTAGTAGCAGCAGCTGGAAGAACAGCAGCAGATGGACTACTCGCTTTTTCCATAGAAGCCAACTTCGCCGCCGGCGATAAATTCCCATCACCGGAACTGGAACCGGGACCCGACCCGGACGTCGATGTTTCCATCGAGGAAGAAGAAGCAGATCCAGTAAGTCTTTGTACAACACTCATGAAGTCACTAACCGTCGTGTGATACACTTTCGGTGAAACGGCGTAGATTATCACTGTCTGAGGGTTTTGGTTCGTCCCCGCCGCCGCCGACGGAGCTACAGCGGTGGTATGTGGCGGAGGATGCGGCGGAGGAGCAACCGGAGGTTTCTTGATCTTGTAGGAATCTTTATTGACTTTAAGAGCAGGTGGACGAGGACCTTGTAGTTCTCTTCTTGTCGGAGATGGCCTTCCGTCGGAGGCGCCGGCGAAAAGCTCCGGTGGTGGAAAATCCATTATTATTATTTGTGGATATTTCTAAATGATATATGAGTGGTAATAGGAAATAGCCTAGGAAAGGGGGAAAAAGTGTCAAGTACTTTGGAACATGAATGGAAAGAGCAAACCAAAAAACTTTGAATATTCCATTTCTATCAACATGTTTTCATCTCTAAAATAAAAATAAAAATAATAATTTCTAGTGCTCAACAACTTGGACTATATTCATCACTATTCTCTATTTGACATGTGATAATTACTATATGCATGGGTAGATTGAAAGCAAATTGTAAGGGACAAGTGCTCACAACATAATTTTATAAATATATTCAAACCTGTCACGCCTCCCGACTAATTCATTCATGCTCCTATTCTCCATATGTTCGAACCATCTCAACCTTATTTTCTTTATCTTATTCATCATGAAGGTCACTGTAACTTGTCCCATTAATCTTATCTCTCATAGTATACTCACATATCCATCTGATCACCTCCACTATCGTATTTGTTCTAGAGTGGCCAACATTTTGTTCATACAACAAAGAAGTTTTAATCATCACTATGTAGAACTACTTTTAAGCCTTAAAGACACATTCTAACTGTCATACAATACTCCAGACATGAATCTCCATTTCATGTACTTGACACCAATATGATATGTGGCATCATCATCAATCTCCTCATTTTCTTAGATTATAGATTCAAGATACTTGAAACTCACTGTGGATCTTCACTTCGTGTGTCATGTTACTAAACTTACCGTTCAAGTATTCTGTTTTGGTCTTGCTTAAACTAAAATCTTTAAATACTAAAGTTTGTCGCCAAACTTTCAGTATAACCTTAACTCCATTTGCATGTCTCATCGATCAATACTATTCCATCAACAAATAACATATATCACGACACTTTCACATGAATATGCAAGGGTTAATCCATATTGTCACTCTATCATGATCAGAAAGTATTTTGAATTTCAAACATATTTTGGCAAGTCAAACTTGAGGCGCAATTATTTAAAAAAAAATCCATGGCAAGTTAAATTTCAAAGGCAATTATCGAGAGTTTAATTTGGCATTAAGAAGCCAAATTTCAAACACAATTATCAGAAATTTGACCTTAGCACAACAAAACATCAAGTGAAGAAAAAGATAACCAACCCGTAAAAGATGGCGTATTAAATAGGGAAATAAATATCTAATGCAGTACTATGTACTATAATTAGTACTGAGACAAGTGTGTATTACAAACTCTAGACTTGCTAATACTAATTAACTTGGAACTGTCCCTTTTAATCATATATTTCTTTTTTTATTTGCTAATATAGTACTTTTGTAGGGGTAATTATAGTAGATGACCATTCAACTAAAATAATTATCAAAAAATGATCATTAGTTCTATAAGTATGTATGGTCAGTATATATTTTAGTTTTTGAGTGTATCATAATGTATATTCAGTTTATAACTCATGCATAAGTAATTTATATTGTATACTAAGTATACTTTCTATAATTTTTGGCAAGCTATATTGTAATATTGTATATTTTCTATGGATTTTGAATAATATTTATTGTATATTAATTAGTTTATTGTATATATTTGAAATTCTTCCTATTTGAAGGCAGTGGTAGAGCTATGTATAGTAAGGAGGAACCATTTGAATTATTTTTGTTTCAAAAATTATATCGTGTATATATAAATAATTTTTATATAATTAAATATAATTGACACGATTCTGAACGATCGTGAGTGGTACCTACACTAATCCTCTGGTGGGAGAACTAATAATCCTACACAATCAACTGAACTAACACAATTTTAACAAGACTAAAATTTACTGAAGCAAGCTTTAAAATAACTAAGCTAATTGAGTTTCACAACCTTAGCAAAACTTAAATAGTATAAAAATACTATCCAAGAATTGAAAGTCACTGTACCAAAACTCTTACAACGAGTCTAAATAGTTGGGGATGCAATTCCGAAACTAAAATTAATAATTAAATAAAAGAAGTATGGGTCCAGAAATAAAATGGTCAAAGATAATGAAGGAATCCATAGCACCTTAGATTTTGAAATCAACGGTCGCCTAACTGAGGTCTATCCGCAGTCGCCTGTCTGGCTTTCCTCACTCCTTTGGCTTTCTTAACAAAGTCTGTCACCTCATTTAAACTCTTTCCTAAAGCGACCATATGAACAAATAAAATCTACAACTCAAAATTCAAACTTTTAACAAATATCTGAATTTTGTCCTTCTCTGTAGTTATCAATTAGGTGGCATATTTGGACAAAGCATGAAACTTAGTCTCACATGTAACTATATTCATGTTACCTTGTTTAAGTGTCATGAATTCATCTTTCTTATGATCCCTCAAGGTCCGGGGCACATACTTCTCTAAAAAAAATTTGTTAAACTGAGCCCAAGTAAGTGGTGGCAAGATGTGCTATCGACATTTCACAAAAACTCTCTACCACTGCTTGGCCTCATCCTGTAGCTGAAAGGGTACAAACTCCACTCAATGTTGATGCACAATTCCCAGATTATGCCTGTCGCACCCCATTTTTTTCTCGCGGAAAAAAGGGAACCTGGACGACATCGTGACAACGACTCTTTTGGGATTTTTGAATTGAAGAGTCGCCACCTAATGATTTGAGGTGCATTAGGACACCATTCTAAGCCTAATTCTAAACCTAAGGGTCAAGTTAACCAGAGTCTAGGGTAAGGGTTCAGGTTACCTCAAGGGGAAGGTGTTA
>JBCEWC010017879.1:0-12258 GCA_038996855.1 Solanum aculeatissimum
TATAATTTTATTTTTTTGGTCTAATATATATATATATAATTTTTTTTAAAAAAAAATTATATAAAAGTTCGGTTCTTCGGTGCACCGAAATTTTGAGACCCCAAACCAAACACTGAACCAAACTTTTAAAAAAATAACATCAAAATTGAATAAAAAAACCAAAAATCTGAAACCAAATTAATTTGATTCGATTCAATTTTTTAATTTTCCGATATTTATGCCCGCTCCTACTTTCCTCAGTTCTTGTTTTTGCCCCTTCTGACAAGTGACGAAACCCTTCCAGTAGCTTCAGCACCCCCAAACCGAATGCTTTTTTCCTCACAAGCAGAAACCCACATATGAATTTGTTAGAGAAATCCCTATTCTCAACCCTAAAATCCATAGCCACCCAAAACGTTGTTTGCCATTATCACAATCTTCAGCAACACAGAACCATAGTAAAAGTCCGTTTGAAATGGGTGAAAAACAGAGGTTTGGACCATATTATCGATGTCCAAACGGATCTTAAAGCAGCTTGTTTACTAAAAGACGCTATTGTGCGTTCACCAGTTGGGTATCTTACTTCTAAGTCGCTTGCTGACTCCCAAAAACTACTTGGACTTACAGTTCCGACACTTAGGTTCATTCGAAGATACCCAACTCTTTTTGAGGAGTTTCCTCACCCAAAGTACCAATCTTTGCCTTGTTTTAAGCTTACCCATATTGCTAAAATTCTTCATGATCAAGAATTGAAGGTGTTTGAAGATAACCAGGATGATTTGGTTGAAAGGCTTTCCAAAGTTCTTATGATGACAACTAACAGAATGGTACTTCTTTAATCACTTGAGTTGAATTATTTGGTTCCATATCTTGTTGCTAGAGAAGTATGTGTTTTTGTCCAACTTTGATCTTGTTGCTAAGGATTTGAGCTTTTCTTGAGGATCTCTTTTTTTTTTGAAAGGTACTAATTATTACTCATATGAAAACAGCAGTAGTAATGTGCTTTTCTTGGGATTATTGGCAATTGAATTTAATTATACTTCTGTCACTGCATTTTACCTATCATGTATCCAATGTGGAGGAGCCAGTAAATAGCCATGAATTCGAAAATGTTGTGTCCGCAAATTGTGGTTTTGGTATACGTTAGTTGTTGGTGCGGTAAACAGGACCAATTTGACTTAGTTATGAAGAATTCCCATGTAGTTTTTAAGTATCAAGATAAAATGCCATTTTGTGAATTTCAAACTACAGCACCAGTACTGCTCTTCTTCTCTATGTGGAGCTGTTTCCTGCCCCCCTCCCATTTATCAAATTTGACTTTGATATTTGCAGGTGGCGCTGCAATCATTGCATCCTTTGAAATGGGATTTAGGATTGCCTGATGATTTTGATAAGAAATTAACTAAGAAATTTCCAGATCATTTTAGGATAGTTAAGGGAACAAATGGGTTGGCTAGCTTAAAGCTTGTTCAGTGGCCAGACAAATATGCAGTGTCTGAGTTGCAAAAGATGAATGATGATAGCAGCCCTCCGGCGGGGTATAGGGAATTTAAAAGGGGCAAAGCTGCATTAGAATTTCCCATGAGTTTCCCAAGGGGATATGGGGCACAGAAGAAGGTCAAGGCGTGGATGGAAGAGTTTCAGAAGCTGCCTTACATCTCACCTTATGAGGATTCAATGGGAATTGACCCCAATAGTGATCTCATGGAGAAGAGAGTAGTTGGGGTTTTACATGAGTTCTTGAGCTTGACACTATACAAGAAAACAAAGAGAAATTACTTGAGGAGCCTGAGAACAGAATTATACCTTCCAGATAGATTTACTCGAATATTTACTAGGTATCCAGGAATATTTTACCTCTCACTCAAGTGCAAGACGACTACTGTGGCGTTGAGAGAGGGGTACCGTCGTGGGAGGCTTGTAAATCCACATCCTCTGACACGCCACAGGGATAAGTTTCATCATGTTATGAGGACTGGGTTAATTTACCGAAGCAAAGGAGTGGACATTTTGCCACAGCTAGACAATGTGCTTGATGAAGAAGAGAATGAATTGACTGATGAAGAAGAGATTGAATTGACTGATGAATGCGAAGGTACTTCTGATGCAGAGATAGGTAGTAATGAAGACTAGCATCCTCTTAACATAGGAATTTCATAGAGAGGAAAAGCTCTTGAGGTACCTTGACTTCTGTTATTCTCTCTCTTGAGTTGCTATATTGGTGTTGATTGAACTAGATATTATATGTACGTAAATGTCTTATCTGTTATGTACAAATGGAATCTCTACTTTAAGATCAACATTGACAATTTGGCAACTCTTTTGAGTTCACTGAATAATTGTTGATGGTAGAAAAGAAGTTTTTACTTCTACATATAACATCTATCTAGAGGGTGCAGTTATATTGCAGTTCATACAATGTGAGTTCCTCCATTTTAATTTATAAAGCAGGAAGGTGGATGTGAAAAGCAAATTTGATCAATCGTGGACATGTTGACATGGTAAATTTTGAGAATTGGTACATAAAAAGGAAGGATATTTCAATTACATAACATTGACAACTATAAACATATCAGACAATAAAACAACAGAAAAGATGGTTATAGCAAATATCGTTTTTTGATAAAGAAATTAATAGCACATATCTTCCTAGGCCCAACCATTAAGCTGATATAACAGTTTTCTCGCCCATTTGATTGACTTTTTAAATTTATATGGTTTTTGTGCTTTTTCGTTGGTGTATAACTCAGGCATAAGGTATTTCATTTAACTTGATCTCGTATTCCAAGATTGTCTGAAACATTGTTCTTACGGCTGTTCAAGGAGGAAAATATATCCGTTGGAATGTTAGATACTTTCTGTTTTTTAGTTTCTCTCTCTCTCTCCCCCCTTTTTTTCTGGGATAAATTCTTATTTGGGTTTCTTCTAAATTACAGGAACGAGCATTTTATGTGACGCTTGGGTACCCTATTTAGTGGATTAGGATGCACAAGGTATCCCACTGTTTCAGAAGAATAAGTAGAACTGTTGATTATAAGTGATACTCCCTCTGGAAAGAATTATAAGATACACCTTGTACTTAGTGGTATTTAATAAGATAAAAAAATTCTTTATGGTTGTAACCTGAAGTGGGAATCTCCAGAGAGAACCTCTGTTGCTGTACTAGACAAAGGTTCAGGAAGCCAGAGGTGGCTGGAGATACTTTGGCAACGAGAATGACACTGGTCAAGCTGAAAAAACGATTTGGAATAGCAAAGATGGAAGGAATGGTATGTGTAGTAGGGGATGTGGTTTGTAAGGGAGAATTCTAGACTGCTAAAGGCAGTCAATAATGCTGTGCAGCTATAAGCTATTACTAGGAAACTTTCTGGCACCTTGATCAGTTTTCTCTCCATCTGCCCTGATTAAGTTTAAACTAGGGAACTTTTTTTGGACAAAGATCATTTGAAGAGTAGTACTATGAGCTTTTGTTTTTTTTCTTGCCAAGGCTAAATGAAATGGTTTGTTTCATTCAGGATGATTGCAAATTTCCTATATGTGAGTAAGGGTCCCTTTGTCCTTCCGTGCACTGGATAGATGATCCTTATTCTGATTGTATATTTGTATGAGCTTTTTGATCTTACAACCGAGGAGGGAGCAACTCACTGAGAATGCTACCTTCCTGATTGAATTATGCTCTTGTGAAGGTTTGTCCCGCATTTTGATCTGGTTTTCATCTGAGACTACAAATTATGCTCATTATTGAACGAATTTCTTCAGATGT
Organism: Solanum aculeatissimum; assembly: GCA_038996855.1. NCBI lineage: Eukaryota > Viridiplantae > Streptophyta > Magnoliopsida > Solanales > Solanaceae > Solanum > Solanum aculeatissimum. The sequence goes on from JBCEWC010017879.1 coordinate 3,743, forward strand.
TAAGTCATGATTATTGAATCATTCGATTGGAATTTTAGCCACCATATCTCCGTCTCTGTATCATTACAATTGTTATACTGTCCTACTTGAACCAGAGCAATAATATTTTCTTTTAAGTATGTAGATTATGTAAGATAATAAACTGTATCAAGGGAGGATTTTGAATTTTCTCAAGGGGACAAATCCAAGCTTTAGTTTTTTCTTTCTACATCCAGTGACTCTTTACAATGAAATGTTGAATATGAAACCCCCCTTACAAACCAAGAGCTCCCAAGGGTGTCTTCCCTTGCCCAGCCTCAAAATAGAAAATTAACATGGCTAACATAGCAAGTCTAGCGTGCTTGATCTCAGCAACCTTTAATCTCTCAAGCTTCTCTGTGTCAGGGACGTAAACTCCATTGTTAAGTGTACCGGCTAATGCCAAAGGATCGAAGAATTTGCCACCAGGGTAACCTTGTTCGCCTGTGAAGTTGGCAAAGTTCTCAGCAGTCTTGGACCATGGAGTGGCCCATTCTATGGACTGAGAGTCGGGGTCAAAGAAGTCGACCCACCTTTTGCTCTCAACCCAACCCATGAGGAGAAGCTGAGTGCCAAGAAGTGATCCAAAAGAGAAAGGTGCAATAGCACCAGGGTCAGCGCCAGCCTCGAACCATGGAATGCCACTCCACGCTTGACCAACAAAGATGCCAACTACAGCAGCCATTGCCCATCTGCCATGAATGAGCTCAGCTTCTCTGTACCATTTCAAGAATGCAGGGTCCTTGCCAAGACCAAGTGGGTCAAAGCCATAGTCACCAGGGAGCCTGCAGGTACAAAATACAAGGTTTAAGGCATTGCAACAGAATGAAACAGGGAAAAGGCGTAGAGACAAATCTAGAGCAAGTTCAGGGATCAATCTTTCTGCTCGAACCACATATACATGTTCTGAACATACTAATTCTAAATCATAGATCTGTCTCTAGGGGATGGGGGTTGAGGATCCGAGATATAAAGTGAACTTACGAGCCATCAAGCCACTCAGGGTCGACCAAATTGCCACCACCTTTTACAGCAGGAAGCCAAGATTTCTTGGGAGCAGCAGCGACCACAATGAACCTCTTGGGAGTGGCAACAGCACCAACTCTGGCGGCAACGGGAGTACCCAACAAGGCCTGACTTTTTTTGCCACCAGTCAAGAAAGTGGAGCTCAAACCATTAAGCACTGGAGCAGATGCTGTGGCCATGCTTGTTTTGTATGTGTTTAGGAATAGAATGATAGCAATAAGCTGCTATGCCAGGATATGGATGGTTGTCTCTTATGCCTCTACTTTGAATGATGTTGTGAGATTCCTGATTGGTTATAAGGATATGAGATCAAAGGGGGACCGTGTAAGGAGCCAAATAGGATCAATGAAATCTGGTAGATAGATATCGGACCAATAAGATTTTGAGTTACATCTCTATGTCCCTTATTTTACCATACACGTGGACACTTCCTTCTCCTTTAGTTTTGATTCTCTGTCTTAGTTGTAACTTTGTTATTCCTATACTGTTTACCTACATGATCTGTAACATCCTCACCCCAAAGATTTTGCTCTTCTTTTTTGTGGCGGCAAATGTCGTTAAAAGGTTGTGTTATCATAGCTTCTACTGAGTTCTATGAAGCTAAGATACTAGTACTCGTAATTTGTAACAGACCTAATTTTCATAATTTGTGTCTATACTTTTATATTACATCACTCATGATGACACTTGCAAAATACAACCCATGGCTTTAAGTTCTAGAAATTCTAAGAGAGAAGAGGATGTAGCTTTATACTCATTTGTATACTCTTTTTCCTTAAAAGAAAGGTTTAACGACAGCACCTCCATCCCAAGTTAGTTTGGTTTGGGTATTCATAGTTTCAAAAGAATAATAATCATTCAACTTTAATCCGTCTAAAACTAAAGCTCAATTTATTATACAACTAATAGATATTTATGGATAATTCTTCATAAAAAGTTAAAACTTATAATCTTGAAGAACGGATTAACAATTACAATAGGACCATTTTAGACAAAGTAATAGGAAAGATCTCATTTGGGTTTGCGGCCCATATAGCAATTGAGAACCAGTGGTGCTCTTTGACATTTCCAGTTAGCCAAAAAAAACCTTTCCCGGGTAAAACCAAACAGAAAATAACGATCATCATCACTCCCAAGAAAGAAAAGATATCAACCACTATCCACAAAAACAACTAAACTTTCAACTAAAATTATCTTTAATTGTTAGATGCATTTGTTGTCATAAAAGTTATGGCTGATTCCTTAACAGGTTTTCAATTCTTTGCCACCTATTTTTCTGCCCCAAAACCCTTCCTTTTACTCCCAATTGTTTCCCTTCACTATCCAACTCTTATCAGGAGAAGAGGAAGAAGAAAATCACTTCACATTGCTTTCTGCTCCACTTCTCCAAATCTTGATGTCATCTCCACCCATGGTATCTTTAATCTTTTTTTCCTTTATATTTGTACATATGAAGATAACTTCTCTTAAATTGCTTATTTTCTGTCTCTTATATGATAAAAAATTGTTCTTTACCCAATTTAGTGGAGTTCTGATATTTGTCTTTTTGGTGTGGCAGAGCATTCTGATGGCACTGTACTGTTTCGGTTTGGGGACCCAAGTGAAATTGCAAAAGAGGATGAATTGGAGGAACCCCTTTTGGGGGTTGAAGAGCGGGGAAGGGATAGTGAGGAGGAATTTAGTGTGGTGAAGGTTTTAGATGGTGATAATGAGAGAGAAGCCAGGGGTCAGGCTGTGACTGTGGCCACTGATGCTGATGTCTCTGAATCAGTGGTGACTAACAACAAGGGGGATGATTTTGTTAAAAAAGAGACTGCATTGAGTGAAATTTTTCTGGAAGATTCCTCGGATGAACTTGTTGTGGAGATTTGCGAAAATAAAGATGATACTGAAGCTTCATTTACACCACCAGAGAATTATTTTCCTTGTTTGGAAGTTGAGGAAGAAATGAGGGGCCAATCAAGTGATGAATCATTTGAAGGATTGCACGATGACAAATCACTTCCTTTAGGTTCACCTGCAGCAATGCCTGAAAATTCTGACACGGTAAACACTAAGGAAGTTGAAGAATCCAAGGGAGAAGGTTCAAGTCAATTGACAGTGAATGGTGGTGACAAGGATTGCCATGATGATTCAATTCGTTTGATGGAAAATGGTGCTACTTTGAGTGAAATTGAGGCAGCAGACGGTGATAATGCGATTGTCCAACAGACACAGCAAATATATGAAAATATTGATTCTACAGTGAAAGAGCCCACGGAGAATGCTCCAGATGGAATTAATCTGGGGGATACTGAAACTGTTGATGACGAAATTAGTCCAAAGAATGCTTCCGAGGGAAATCTGGGGGATACTGAAACTGTTGTTGACGAAATTAGTCCAGAGAATACTTCCGAGGGAATTAATCTGGGGAATACTGAAACTGTTGTTGACAAAATTAGTTCAGAGGATGCTCCTGATGGAATTGATCTGGGGAATACTGAAACTGTTGTTAACGAAATTAATCCTGCAGGGAATACTGAAACTGTGGTTGATGAAATTAGTTCAGAGAATGCTGATATTAGACATTTGTCTATGGATGCTGAAGACCAGAGTATCGAAGTCCTTAATTTTGAAAATGATGATCAAACCGAGCTGAGCAATTTGTCTGTAGTTACAGAAGATCAGGCTTCCCAAAACAGTACCTTCGAGGATAGTGGTGAGCCTAATGTAATTGAAGTAGTGCCTGATTCTCCTAAGCTGGAGGCTGAACCAATTCTTGATGAGGAAGTTGATCGCAACCTAATATCAGAGTCTAATGAAAGCGAAAGTCCATTACAGGTCAGTTCTATCCACCCATCAATAAGGTTTGACATGGTAAATTATGTTTGCATTATAGGTCATTGCTTGCTCCTTCTTCGTGTATCTGGTAATCTTATTGTGGATCAGATGAAGTCACCCAAACTGATTAGTTAGGACTTATGGTTAATAATTTGTGTATCAAAGTCTAACTGGCCGAACTGTGATTGTCTATTAGAGAATAGGTATTTATTATAGCATAGAGTATATTGTGCAGTGCCTATTCCCAAATTTAGTGCAGCAAATACATTATATTGTTATTTAGTTTAGTTATGGGTGTAATATACTCCTCTGCTAGATTCCTCTCTTAGTTTATACTGATTTAATGTCGGCATGCAGCATTCAATCAACTGGCTCTTGAGAACTTTACTATTTCTGCCACTGCAGTGATTACTTAAGAACCACAAATTGTAATTTCATCACGGCTGTTCTTTTAACCCTATAAGTTGGGAGTTCAGTTAATTAAGATAACGTTTAATTTATTTTATTTCAACAGAATACTGTACAAAATGGAGTGTATATTGGAACTGTGAAATCACATTAATATATGATATCAATAACGGCATATGTTCTAAGCTATGGTGGATGTGTGTCATCAAAGAAGCTGCTATTGGTGAAACTCTTTAGCATTCCTCCTCTCCTTTATACAAGCTAAACAAGAAAAGGGTCATAACTTTCCCTGCTTTATCTGGTTTCCAGCAAAGAACACAGTGGTCTGTTTTCTTTTCCATTTCTAGTAGTATGTGAGTTGAGTGATTGTCACACACACTGGCAGATCAAAACCTGGTTGTCAAAAGCTTTTCCATCAGTTATTAACCTTCACTTTGATTGTGCTTTAAAAATTATTCTTTCAATAATTTCATGAATCTTTTATTCAATGCTATCTTATTGACCGAGTAGTTTGCACTTAGCCATCTTATGCTACTTTAACATTGATCACTCTATTAAGAATTTGATTTGCAGATATTTATTCTTGAAAGATCCCATGTATCATATAATTACATGCTTGAATGTTTTGTTTGGGAGAAAAATGAACTAATTCTTCCAGCACACTGCAACTATAATTTATTCTCTTTTATACTATTCTCAGCCAGATGAAATTTCACCTAGCATATCCTTGGAAGTGGAAAGAAAAGATGTAGAAAACACTGAGATCATGGAAGTGTCTGGTCATGAAGTGGTTGAGGATCAGTCATCAGAAGTCTTAAACAACAGGTATCTTGCTAATATCGTGGGCCTTCCTTATTTTAGAATTACTACAAAAGAAATTTATATTTTTCTTGGATGTAACATGTATACACAGTCTAAAATCTCTAGATGCATATGTTAATGAACTCATTAAGGATTGGTGATGTTAGAGTTGTTTTGTTTATATTTTATTACTGCCACTTTCGTACTATACTGTTGTGCTCTTCTAGCGAAACACACATGTTAAATCCCTTAACAAATGGGAATAGTTTATTTTGGATAAATTGCATCCCCCTTACTTTGGATGAGTAATGATGCATCTAATGTCCAATAATCTCTCGGTTTCAACAGTGAAGAAGCTACATCAGCTGCAGAAGAACTAATTCTGTCTTCTGGTGCTACTTTACTGCAATATCCATCCAAGGTATTGCAAATATGCCTTCCTTATAATTTTCAATTTTTGAAGTTAAAAGTGACCACTTAGTCATGAGGTTGAATTGAGTTTTATGGGGGTTTTTACCATTAAGATGCACAAAGTATTCAACCAAAAAAAAGATGCACAAAGTAATACTTCAGCCTTTTAACATATTATAAATTTTGAATCTCCAAATGGAGTAAATGTTTATTCATTAGAATTGAATTTGGAATATAAGTCAGAAGGAATAGATTATTATTTTCTTGTAGCAAATTATGATTGAGAAATTTGAAAAAACAATAAATAAACCAGGCATTCGCAGGTGGACATGAAGCATATTTTATTGCTTGTGGGAAGTGGCTAGGGGTAGCCGATGGAGTTGGTTCCTGGTCATTGGAAGGTAATTTCTGTCCGACTCATTTTTCTATCGTGCATGGCATCTGTATTGCCTCGGGTTTTAGTCTGGAATTCATGAATTAACTTCCATGTAATATTAGAAGTTTACAGACACCTGGATTTTTTCCAACTCAATGATGATTAAGTCCCGAAGTATTTTATTGTATATCTATTTTAAGAGAATGTGCCTTTTATTACTCAGGGAGTGATCCAGGTGTATATGCCCAGGAACTCATGCAAAATAGTGAATCCATTGTTTCTCAGTGCAACAAGGATTTAATAAATGACCCTAAGCAAGTCCTTAATCTGAGCGTCTCAAAAACAGATTCCCCTGGATCTTCGACAGTTTTGATTGCTCATTTTGATGGAAAGGTATATTCATTACCAAATTAATGTCTGTCTTATTCTACACAACAACTCAACTGTAGTACCTTCCTGAAACAGAAGGATGCTCCCATAGCTCACACATACCTATAAAAGCATAGTCTGGTACACGAAGCTTCTCACATTCACACATGGTTCGAGAAAGGCCGCACCTCAAGAGGGTGTGATCTAGGTGGCCTACCCTAATACAAATACAAGTATCATTGATCACACGCTCGAACCTTTAGAGCTATAAGTCACATGGAAATTACTTTACTGATGCTCCAAGGCTCCCTTTCAGCTCACACACCCCAATATATTTGTAAATTCATAATAGATTGGCATTTGAATGAATTAAGCTGAAGTATCAATTTGAATACTTTAAAGTATCATGCTCTTTCCTTTCTCTAGCTTTTGTTCTTTTAATTTGACAACTTGCTCACTGTTTTCATCTAAATGATATCATTAGTGTATGTGTGCACTTAATAGCAATATAAGAGTATCAGGAAGTTAATACTGCTGCTATAGAATGAGAAACTTTTTCTAAGGATATTGATTGCTGAGATGTTACTGGAATAATGTTCCAGTTTGTCAATGTTCTTATTTGACAGAAAAACTCATGACAAGTATTTACGAATTCAATTAATTGTTAACAGGCTCTTCATGTGGCTAGTATTGGTGACTCTGGATTTATCGTAGTAAGGAATGGCAGTGTTTATAGGAAGTCATCACCCATGCTTCATGAATTCAATTTTCCCATACAAATTGAGAAAGGCGATGATCCATCTCAACTTTTGGAGGTATATATGTGCACATGTTTAATTAGCAATCTGTCTGAGAGACGTATCCAAGCTTGTATTCAGAAATTACTACATTTCTTGTGTATTGCACCTTATGCTTCAGGAATACAAGATACAGTTAGATGAGGGGGATATCATTGTTACTGCAACAGATGCACTTTTTGACAACTTATATGATCAAGAAATAGTGTCAATCGTCTCAAAGTCACTGGAAGCTGACAAAAGTCCTCAGGTGCCAATGATATTTTTGTTTACATTTTCTTGTCTTACCTTCTATGAAATGGTACTTGCTGTTTTGTTATTTTGTGGGTGTTATCCTAAGGGGACAACTTCTTCTTAGAGCAATAATGGATGCAGTTGATTCCAGAGTCAAGTTGGTTAGTGGATGTCTATTTACACATCGAAGAAAGGCAAAAGCTTTAGCTCGAATGATGAATTATGTCTCTTTGTCCATGTATAAATGTGAGACCATAAGTTCTAGACATGGGGGTTTCTGCTATAGCGGAACACAAGGAGAAGACTGACATGTAAGACCATAAGTTCTAGACATGGGGGTTTCTGCTGTAGCGGAACACAAGGAGAAGATTTCTATTACTGGAGAAGATTGTTTTAGTTCCTATTAAATTGTTCTACCACATGCTTCAGGTTTGGATATTTCTGTCACAACACGGACAAGCACTAAACTCATCTTGGTTATGAAAATATCGAAGCTCCCTCCGACCTGCAGACTTTATGATACAGTTTAGGAAAACTTGTACAAAATCTATCATGTAATTTAATCACATTTCTAGTATGTAATGCAATGGTCTTTATTTGCTCTCTCTTTTTTCTTTAGGAAATTGCAGATATTTTGGCAACAAGAGTGCAACAAGTGGGTAGTTCTGCTTCGGGAAGAAGTCCATTTGCTGATGCAGCTCAAGCAGCTGGATATGTTGGGTATACTGGTGGCAAGCGCGATGATGTGGCTGTCATTGTATCAATAGTTCAAAAGACAATCGTTTCAAATGAGAACTAGTTTAGTATTGCAATCTATTTTCACATAAATTCTTTAACGTTTCCCTTCCACTTTGTAAGCAGTTTTGATGTCTCAAAGAAAGTAACTGTAACATCTATATTGATGGGGTTCAGTTGCTTCACTGAAATGTAAATTTATGCCATCTGATTTATTGCTATGTTTATACCTTCCATGGCTGCTCAAAAAATGGTTCTTATCATCTATGTTCTCGAGGAAGAACCAGTTCATTTCTTTTATAATGGTGTCACATGTACAGAGACTATTCCACCGAGCACATGCTACCTCTTGTGAGCACGTGTATCTAGGGATGGCAATAGGACGGGGTGGGTTGAAATAACAATTTTTAAAACTAATGCGGGGGAGTTGCGGGTTCAAAAAATCAAATAGTAATTAGAAGAAAATTAAATATTTGTAATTAGTAAAAATCAAAGATATAAATTTTTTATATTAAACATTG
>JBCEWC010017880.1:0-12258 GCA_038996855.1 Solanum aculeatissimum
ACTCTTGTACTCCAACTCGAATGTTGAATGTTATGTTTATGAAAGCTTTGTTTATTTGATTTAATTATGAGTATTGTTATTTATTATCCTTATGATATGAATTTTGGGGATTTGAATGACGACGTGCTTATGTGGTAAGTCCCATAACCCCGATGTGCCCTTATCGTTGAATTCCCATTTCCCGTTCCCTTAGTGATTTTGATATGTGTTACGTGAATTCATGTTTATCCCATTCCCGAAAATGTCCACATAGTTTGAATCCCAAGTCCCCAATTCCCTAGAATTTACATATTATGTGTTTATTTTCCGCGCTTCTGAACCGATAATGAGTGTAATGATGCTATGATGGCTTGATCAAGGACTTTCGGGTTCTCCTTCACAATGTCACATCTAGGCCCCTTATCCGGGTAATGACAGTCTCCCATGCCTTGGGCCATTTTCAGGGCCTATCTCCAATGTCTTCCGAATTTCAGGCAATCTCACTATTTTGTCCATATCTTCCTCATCCGAACACTGAATTGATTGAAACCAGTTGCATTGCGAAGATATTTCAAATATCTTTAATTTGATATGAACTATTCCACATGGTCCAACCCAAAAAAAAATGATTCTGTGAAGTTCACTATCCAAACGGCCTCTCTAGGCCCCAAAATGATCCGTTTTGCGTTCGGCTACCTAAACTCCACTCGTGGCTAAAATATTTCAACCATGACCAGTATAAAATCATAAAAGATCAACCATAAGGATTTTCAAAAAAATTCGGGTTGTTACATCCTCCTACACAGTCCATAGAACAGGCCTGATCTGAGGTTTGGTACAAACTAGTACATGACTCTATTGTTGGAGTAATTTTAAGGATCGCTCAGGTTGTTTCTATTTGTACCATGAATAGATTATGGATGTAAGGATAGCGTATGATCTTAGAGGAGAATAGGATCTCAAATAATGGAGTGATTGAATGGTATCCTGACATTTTGGATATGGTCAGATTCGATAACCTTGAGATTTTCACTCGTCACTACCACTATATGTACCCACTTGGGTATGAGAGTATTACAAGGCATATACTGAGAAGCTCCCTAAAGTTGTAAAGCGTATGAGACATAAGTCTCTAGTTGAGGTAAAGTTGTGAAGGGTCATAGTGACGTGCGGGTGCAACGATATCAACAAGACTCTTGAAGCCTTAGTGACAGTCGCCCGACACTACATGAGAGATGGGCTAACAATTTAGACAACCTAAGAGGTTGGTTAGCCCCATTGATTTTGGATGTCACACCCCCGTGGATTACAGGCGGGTGACTAGTAAGAAGAAGGACATTCACATTCAATCCTGCTACTAGTTTGTGTTCATTTGCAACATTCTTATGTTTTTGCAGTCAAATAATCACCATGCTTCCAGAGCCTACACTTTTTGGTTGCATCGTTGATCGATCCCAGTTGGATTTGGGTGAGATCATAGTTTTGGAGGTTTTTATGCGGCCTCAGTAGCATCACACTTTGCTACCATTCTCGATCCTCATTATGGAGTTATGTAATGGATTGGAGGGTCATTTTGATGAAATAAGAGATGTTTGAGTGACCCACTAGGCAGCTAGTGATATTTTTTGGATAGAGGTGAAATATTTAAAAGACGTGGAGGCCCAGAGGAGGCCACCACAAGTTGACACTACTGTGGTAGTCGATCTGACTATCTTGGATGAGGAGACAACCACTAAGACAGAGACTCCATACACCGTGGTTCCACATATGGCTCCTCTCGATCTCTCTACCATTACATCTACTACCACTGATCCTCCTTCTATATCAACTTTTTCTTCTAGGCCACCACTCACATAGGCTATGATCTATCACATAGGTTATTTAGTTAGATCTGTTGATAGTAGGTCCTCCTGATTTGAGTACACATTCATTAAACGGATGTTGAAGGCCATAGCAATGGCCTTGAATCTTATCGAGCTTCAGCTTATATCTCACCGGGAGATTTTGGAAGGTTATTCTCATAGGCTTGATCATATTAGTTATAGGATCAAGGATTTGGAGAAAAGGTTAGTCCCAACATCTTTTAGGGACATCACTAGTATCTGGGATGATATAGCGAAGCTCCAAGCTGAGATGGATGAGCTTTGCTCAACAGAGATATCACTAGATGAGGGTCATGAGGCAGCAACTAGCTCATCCCTAATCCTACCATCGATGAGTATCCATCCATTAACTTCTATAGTCTTTCCTACAACCATTATTATGAGAGATGTTAGAGTTAAGGATGAAGATGAGGACTACCTGGGATGAAGAGAGTAGAGTATAAGCTAGGGGGAGGGAGTATATGTTAATATGTTGAACTTAACGTTGAGATACAATATGTATAAGTAATACAAGATGATACAAGAGTCAGATGGGGTTCCCATTATCAAGATTCTTCTGGGTACAAAGTATCCATTACCGCAGACAACTCTAGAGCTTTCTTTTTTAGCACATTCCTCAACCATCACTTGAGAGCACATACCTCCCACCACTACAAAAGGGGGTTGCTCCTTTTGCTCTACAGGGTACTGATGCCCAGGCTCCGAATGCTCCATCATCTAACCAAGCTCCTCCACCTTTGCCTACATAGATTGCTTCTTTATATTGATGTTGATTCTCTCTCTATATTTTAGTTTTTGATTACTGGATTGAGGACACTACTTTTTATTTTTTTGAGGGTGGTGGTTAGCACCTGACCCATTTTTTTGGGTTGTACTCATTGATAATTTTTTTATTATTTTTTTTGGGTTGTACATATCACACTTTGGTTTTGATTAGATATTAGTTTTGTTCTATATTGTTTGCTTGTGGATATGGTTTTAATGGATTGATATCCTTAAGTACCTTTTGAGTGTTGACTATGATCAATATCAATGTCTGGAATTGTACTTTTGACACACGTTTGCTTGGGCTAATTTGATGAGATGTTAAAAGTTGCATGATTCATGTGGGGACTCGTAGCATCTTGTTGTGACTATATTAAAACCAACTTGGAGTTTTGTGATGATTATTGCACTTGAGAAAACCTATTTGGTCAGAATAATATTGGATAGTTGTGTTGGAAAGCCACGTGTGGTGAGGTATTTTGCTTGGAAAGTTGTTTGATAGTACTTGGAACTTGCCTGGTTAGTCCAATTGATTAACATCAGTGAATGATTGAGAGGATCTTAGGTATTTCATTTAGTGGCCACCATAAAATTCCTAGACCCCATGTACCACAACTCAAGTCTAGTGCCTAGTCCTAACACGGCAAATGAGATACCTATAGGTACCTCATCCAAGCCATCTTACGAGTTAGACTTTCCATTGGTGATAGACATGGGTCATCCAGTAGTCCATGTGTCCATGTTGAGGAAGTTTGTAGGTGATCCAAGTTTCATTATGCTATTGGAAGAAGTGGGGATTAAGGATAACACGACCTTTGAAGAGGTTCCGATTGAGATCTTGGTTGAGCAAATAAAGAAATTAAGGAACAAAGAAGTTACATCCGTCAAAGTCCTTTAAAAGAATCACTTGGTTGAGAGTGCTAAATAAGTAGCAGAGGCATACATTATGAAATGATAACCTTATGTTTTTCACTTTACTCAAGCCTAAGGTATTAATTATCCTAATTCAAGGACCCCAAATTCTTGCGTTTAAATCTTTCATGCCATGATACATGCATGCATACTCATGGGACTATTTTTTTAATGTAATTAATGCATTAGTTTGAAATTTTTCATGAAAATGATGTTTCAAATTGTATTTTCTATTCATGCTTGGTTGTTAGTATTCATTTTGCCCTACTCAAGCTTAATTTTATCTTATTCAAGGATGAATGTTCTCAAGGGGGAAATATTGTAATACCCCATCGTTAAAAGGTAAAATTAAGGAAAATATATGCAAGTTTAGCTTCTGGTATGGTGATGTATGAGCTTCCATCTACAACCCATTATGGGTCATAGATAAGCCTCGTGGATGGGACAAAAACTTAGTGAAAATTTTGAAGTTAGCATTTGATGTACGAGAGGTTATTACGGACCATAAAATTATTTACGAGCCATTGATTGGGCTCGTGGATAGGCACTTGTTAAAGTGCTATGGAGGAATCAACAAGTGGAGGGTGTAACATGGGAATCGAAAGTGGATATTATGAAGTGTTACCCATATCGTTTCCACTCTACTGAAGCCTAAGGTATTAAGTCATTCTTGTCCAAAATCTCCAATTTCTTGCATTCCATTTTTACATGATAAATACACTTATTCTCATGTTTATGGACTATTTTGAGACATATTTGAAGTTTGGCTTTTAAACTTTTCATGAAAGGATGTTTAGATTGCATTTTTGTATGCATGTTGGGTTGTTCGTTGATGTTTAACTCTTAGAGCTTATATTTAAGTACATTCAAAGATAGATATTTCCAAGGGGGAGATATTGTAAGGAACCTCAAGTTAGGATGCTAGAAAGTGTAGAAACGTTAGACTAGAAAAGTTCATAACCAATTTCATGAGCCCAGTTCAGGGCCTATGGTTAAAACCATGAGCCGTAGACCAGACTTCTTAATAAGGGGCTTCAGGATTGGAGTTTTTCTAAGTGTCAAAGAGATCCACGATGACCATTTATGGCTCTTGGAGGGAAACACAAACTGTGTAATGAGTCATAGGAATGAGTTCGAAACATGAAGAAAATTTAGAGTTTCTAGAAGGTAGCCCACGACCAACAAGATGGCCCATAATCCTGTTAACAATCCATGGTTAGACTTTGTTAATAGGGTACCTAAGTACTAGAAAATTTACCAAGTTTGGAATTATTCCACAAGGCCATCACTACTCGTGGATTGGGTTTTGTGGTTTGGAGGGATGGTAACAAGACTTTGAAGACTATAAAAGGAGAGCAGGACACCAGGAACTGTAACTCGTGCTTCAATCCATGACCTATAATAGAGGTCTCATGGTTCGTGTCCGGCAATTTTAATGAAGGGCATTGTTTTCCTTTCTATGAATCCTAGGCTTATACTATGTCAATTTTATGATCCTTTAGGCCTCTAATCCGAACTAAAAGCCCCAAGAAATCCACATAATTTTATGATCCTTTAGGCCTCTAATCCGACCTAAAAGCCCCAAGAAATCCACATACCTTTCATTCTTCCACTTTCTCAAAAATCCTAAGGCAATTACTCTCTCTAGAAGAGGGCAAGAAGGATAGGTTTTCAAGGATCCTTCTCCATAACAGCAAGTTCCTTCTTCTTAGGCTTCGTCTAAGGTATGTGAGTTGATTTGTGAGTCCATTTCACCCATAAAGTCCTTCATTAAATATTTTACCCCTTTTCTTTAAGTTCCTTTAAATACTATCATGCATGCTAATGATTATTTCATGATGTATTATGATGTATTTTTCCTTTAATATTGTAATGTAATGTCTTGTTAAATGTTTACATGAGATTTGAGTTGATGGTAATGACCCAACGACTAGGGTTTTAAATGATGATTTATGGGTTGTTAATGTATGTTTTAAATAAGCATAATTTTTCCATGATTATGCATGGCTCCCTTGATATTTGAGTTTTCTAGTTAATGATTGAGCCCACCACGTTTAAGTCCAACTTTGTATGACAAATTGAGGATATATAGGGCATAAAAGAAAAGCTTTTTAAGTTGATCTTTGTTAAAGATATAAGCATGTCATTCATTCCCTAAATAATATTTATGATGGTTCCCCAAAGTGAAAGGACAATTCTTACTTGGTGGTTCTTAAGTTTTGTGCTACTCTTTGAAATTACTACTTATGATTCTAAGTATCATAATAAGTATATGTTTTAAAGAATTTCATGAGATGACTTAGCACCAAATGAGGCATTGATGAGATTGCTATCCCTATTCAAGTGCCCACACCGACTACAAGGGTACAAGACTTCATGAGGATGAGTCCACTGGAGTTCCATGGCTTTAAGGTGAAAGACGATCCCATTGACTTCATTGATGAGGCTTAATGAATTACTGCAGTAATGGGAGTTCCCTCAGAAGAGAAGGTCAAGTTGGTGGTCTATCAACTTAAGGGAGTGTCAAAAATATGGTATGAATAATGGGTAGAGGACAGGGCCAAGGAGCGGGTCAAATCGAATGAGAGGATTTCAAGGGTGCCTTCTTGGATAGGTTTTTCCCTCTAACATTGAGGGAGGCCAAAGTACAAGAGTTCATCAATATCAAGTAAGGGAACATGAGCATGAGATATTATTCTCTCAAGTTCAACAAAGTCTCCAAATATTCCCCATTCATGGTAGCAAATCCAAGGGCCAGGATGAGAAATTTTATATCTGGTGGATTGAACTTGGTGTCAAAAGAGTGCAAAACTTCCTCGCTTATAAAAGAAATGGACATCTCCTGGTTGATGACCTATGTCGAACAAATAGAGGAGGAGAAGTTGAGAGTGGGATCTAGAGAATCCAAGAGGACTCAGGCGGATGGGGGAGGATATTCTCTCCAAAGGAGAAGAGGCCACAAGGAATTTAAATATGGAAAAAAAAGGAGGCCAAGGGTCTACAAATACTACTACTCCCTGATTCGTCAAGGACAAGGGGGTAGCTCCAAAGCCACAAACTCTTAATTACCCTAAGTATGGGAATCCCAACAAAGGAGAGTTCTTAGCTAGTTCAAATACATGCTTCAAGTGTGGAATGCCCAAGCATCATGTAAAGGATTGCAGGAGTGTAGGTATAAGGCCTCAAGGCCAAGGGGGACAAGCTTAATGTGCTCCAAGGACCAATCGATCCTTTGCTCTTTATAGTTGCCAAGAAGTGGAAGAGGCCTCAGATGTTGTTATCGGTAGTTGAAAGTTTATAAATTTGATACATATGTAATGTTATATCTGGGGGGAAAGTATCCATTTGTAAATCATTTCCTTGCAAATAGATTTCATTCATTTCCCAAGATTCCTAATGAGCCTTTTGATGTGTGTAATCTTGAAGGAGAGTCTATTGTAGCATGAAGGGTCTATAGGAATTGTCCCATGTGTTTCTTGCATATAAGGTTGACCCATGTGACTTAGTAGAACACTCCATGGTTGAATTTCTTTTTATACTTACAATGGATTGGTTGGATGCTTCTTATGCCTCTATATATTGTCAATCTCATAAAGTTAAGTTTCAATTCCAAAATGAGTCTCTTCTTGAGTGGGAGGGTAATAGATCTTCATGTAGAGGTCAGTTTGTCTCATATATCAATGCCCGAAAAATGATCTCCAAAGGGTTCATATACCATCTAGTGAGGGTTAGAGATATTACTTCAAAAGTTCCCTCTCTTTAGTCAGTTCTTATTTTAAATTAGTTCCCCAATGTCTTTCCACAAAAATTATCCAGTGTTCCTCTCGAAAGGGAAATAAACTTTGGCATAGACCTCTTACTCGACACTCATCCTATTTCTATCTCTTCTTATAAAATGGCCTTGGTGAAATTGAAAGAGGTAAAGAACAATTGAAGGATTTACTGGAAAAGGGTTTCATTACGCCTAGTAGGTAGCCATTGGGTGCTCCGATTTTGTTTGTGACGAAGAAATATGAGTCACTCTTAATGTGTATAGACTACCAGCAACTCAACAAAGTCACCATTAAGAACAAGTACCCACTCCCAAGGATAGATAAATTATTTCATCAACTACATGGAGTTAAACATTTTTCCAAGACTAACTTATGGTTCGGGAATCACCAAGAAATGGTGAGGGAGAGTGATACTCCAAATATGGCTTTTCAAACTAGGTATTTCTATATAAAATTTGTGATGATGTTTTTTTGGCAAACCAATGCCCTGGCAATCGTCAAAGTTCTCATGAATAGGGTGTTTAAGCCCCACATTGATATATTCATAGTGGTGTGAATCGATGATATCCTAATCTACTCCCTGAGTGAGGGAGAACACATGGAATATTTGAGGGTGGTATTACAAATCTTGAGGGAGCAAAGACTATTTGAAAAATTGACAAGTGTGAGTTTTGGTTAAGTGAGATTTCCTTCCTTGAGCATATGGTATTGGGTGATGGCATCAAGGTTGATCCTAAAAAGACAAAAGTGATGAGAAATTCTCCAAGGCCATTAACTCCTACAGAAATTAAGAGTTTCTTGAGCCTAGCTTGGTATTATAGAAGATTCGTCAAAGGTTTCTCCACTATTTCATATCCATTGACTAAGTTGACTCAAAAGAAGGAAAAGTTTGTGTGGACGAACAAATGTGAGAATAGTTTCTAAACCTTTAAGGATCGGTTGACTTTGGCTCCAATCCTGACTTTGCTAGAGGGAACGGATAGGTTTGTGGTCTATTGTGATACCTTAAGAATTGACTTGGGTTATGTGTTGATGCAACATGGTAAGGCCATTGCCAATACCTTAAGCGATTTGAAGATGCATGAGAAGGACTACCCAACGCATGATCTTGAACTTGCGGCCATGGTATTAACATTGAAAATTTGGCATCACTGCTTTTATGGGGTTCATGTGTATGTCTTTACCTATCACAAAAACCTTCAACATTTGTTCACTCAAAGAGACCTCAACTTAAAGCAATGGAGGTGGTGAGAGTTTCTCAAGAACTATGATATGAGTGTGAAGTATCACCTGAGCAAAGCCAATGTAGTAGCCAATGTTCTTAGTAGTTTCCATGGGTAGTGTTTCCAACATAGAAGATCATGAAAAAAGTGAGTTAGCCAAAGAAGTCCATAGATTGACTAGATTGTGGGTGAACTTGAATAAATCTGGTAGTGGTGGTGTGATAATGCTACATGGGTTCGAGACTTCATTGATTGAGGATCTTAAGTCCAAACAAGACCTTGATCCCACCTTGGTTGAATTGAAAGCCTTAGTGAAAGAAGGAAAAGTAGAAATCTTCTCACAAGGAGGAGATGGGCTACTCAGATATGCAGGAAGGTTATGTGAGCCGAATGATAGTGAGTTAAAGGGGTAGATATTGCTAAAAGCTCGCAACTCTTCCTATTCTATTCATCTCTCTTCCAAAAAGATGTATAGGGATTTGAGAGAAGTTTATTGGTTGAACGGAATGAAGAAGGACATTGCAAAATTTGTTTCTGAGTGTGCTAATTGCCAACAAGTCAAGGTTGAACATTAAAGGTCGGGTGGCCTAGCTCAAGATATTGTCATTCCCACTTAAAAGTGGGAAGATATCAATATGGACATCTAAGTAAGGTTGCTTAATACCAAGAAGCACTTTGACTCCATATGGTGGTAGTGGATAGAATGAAAAAGTCAACTAACTTCTTATCAGTCAAAAAGACATTTAGTGTTGAAGACTACGCTCAATTGTATATATGAGAATTGGTGAGGTTGCATGGGATTCAAATATCCATCATATCGGATCATGGAACCAAATTTATTTCTCATTTTTGGAGATCTTTTCAAAGAGGTCTTAGTACCAAGGTGAAATTGAGTACTGCCATCCATCCTCAAACCGATGGAAAAGCTGAAAGAACAATTCAAACTTTGGAGGAAATACTGAGAGCTTGCATATTAGAATTCAAGGGGATTTGGTATGATCATTTACCTCTCATTGAGTTTGCCTGAAACAATGGCTTCCATTCAAGCATTGAGATGGCACCATTTCAAGCTTGATATGGTAGCGAGATAATATAGATCACCTATTGGGTGGTTTAAAGTTGGTGAGATGGACTTTCTAGGGCTGAACATAGTCATGGATGCTATGGAAAAGGTGAGTCTCATAAGGAAAAAAACTAAAGATGGCTCAAAGTCCGAAACTCCTACTCCGATATAAGGAGAAGGGACCATGAGTTCAACATTGGTGATTGGGTCTATTTGACGGTATCTCCCAAGAAAGGTGTAATTCGGTGGCAAAAAGGGGAAATTAAGCCCTACGTACGTAGGGCCTTACAATGTGGTGAGAAGAGTTGGAAAAGTGGCATATGAGTTGGACTTACTTATGTCAATGAATTTGATTCATCCTGTTTTTCATGTAGCAATGTTGAAGAAGTTCATAGGTGTTGCAAACTCTATAGTCCCATTGGAAGAGGTGAACATTGAGGAAAATTTATGTTATGAAAAGCTACAAGTTAAAATCTTAGACCCACAAGTGAAGGGGCTAAGGAACAAGGAAGTTGCATCCGTTAAAATGCTATGGAGGAATCAACAAGTTGAGCTTGTAAACATCGGAAGCGGAAGCGGACGTGATGAAGTGTTACCCATATCTTTTCCACTCTACTCAAGTCTAAGGTATTAAGTCATTCTTGCCCAAAACCTTCAATTTCTTGCTTTTGAGATTTTACATGATGCATACACTTATTCACATGTTTATGGACTATTTTGAGACATATTTTAAGTATGGATTTTAAGATTTTCATGAAAGGATATTTAAATTGCATTTTTGCATTCATGCAGGGTTGTTAGTTGATGTTTAACTCCTTAGAGCTTACGTTTAAGTGCATTCAGGGACGAATGTTCCCAAAGGAGAGATATTGTAAGGACCAACAAGTTAGGAGCTTAGAAAGTGTAGAAAGGTTTGACTGGAAAAGCTTAGAACCCATTTCACGACCCTAGTTTGCCCCGTGGTTCAAACCACAAGCCTTAGATGAGGCTCGTGAATAAGAGGCTTCAGGACTGGAATTTTTCTAAGTGGCTAAGAGATCCACGATGACCATCTATGACCCATGGATAGAAACATGAACCGTGGAATGAGTCGTAGGAGTGAGTTCCAAACATGAAAGAAATGTAGAGTTTCTAGAAGGTAACCTATGACCAACAGGATGGCCCATATTCCATTTTACGGTCCTTGGTTAGCCTTTGTGAATGAGGTCCCTGAGAACTAGAATATTTACTATGTGTGGAATAATTCCACAAGGCCATCCACTACTCATTGATCAGTGTACAACCTTTGGATAAGGTTTTGTGGTTTGGAGGGCTGGTAACCAAACTCATAAGATTGGAAAAGGAGAACAAGACGTCATGAACCATGACTCATGGTTCAATCCATAACCTATAATTGGGGTCTCGTGGTTCATGTCTAGAAATTTTAATAAAGGCATTTTTGTCCTTTCTGGGAATCCTAAACTTATACGACGTCATTTTTATGAGCCTTAGGCCTCTAATCAGACCTAAAATCCTTTAAAATGCTCATTCCTTTCATTTTTCACTTTCTCAAAAATCCTAAGGCAATTACTCTCTCTAAGAAGAAAGGCAAGAAGGCTAGGGTTTCAAAGATCCTTATCTATAACAACAAGTTCCTTCTTCGTAGGCTTCGACTAAGGTATAAGAGTTGATTTGTGTAACACCTCTCACGCAATTCGAAATGTCCTTATGGAGTATTTCTTAAATATCATAAAATCTATATGTTTTTTCGACAAAACCAACATCTTATTCTATTTTAGGAGGCAAAATTGTGTAGGAAAGGGTTGCCTTCTATTTTTAGGTCAATCATATCGAAAAATAATTTTTTTGGTTGATTTTTCCTTAAGTAGAAGAGTGTGTGACTAATCCACATCGTGGATTGGATCTCAGATAGTATAAAAATTACTTAACTCATTCCTTGGCCATAATAGGGGAAAATTGAACTTGGCACAAAAATGTACTAAGCAAAACCCAATCTGTGTCGCCTTGATTTCCCTCATGTACAAAATTTTCGGAACTTTCTTAAACTCAAGTGGGGGCAATTAGGTCATAACCCAACACCCTTATGGACGAGATTCATCAAATGTTTCAGTCATTTTAGCCCTAATTCACTCTCAAACTCTCCCTAAATAACTAAATAAGTAAATAAAAGAAAAAACAATGTGTATATATATATTGAAAGGGCTGCAGTGCAGGTAGCCCTATAGAAAACAATAGACACAGAAAGTAAAAATGATAAAGAAAGCAACGACGAACCAGAAGGAAAACAAATGCGGGGAAGAAAAAGAAAGGGAAAAAGGGATAGAAAAATTACGATTTTCATATCAAAGCGTCAAGGTGATTATCCTCGTCCTTTCTATTATGTTTTCATGAGATTATGAATAGATTTTTAGGATAGAACCGTGTATAATTTATGAAAATATAGTCCTAGGATTCTTAAAATAAAATCTTGATTTGGGGGTCGAATAACGATCCATATTAGCTGAAAATTGATGTATAAGTTTATTGTATTATGGGTAAATATATTTTGAAAGAAACTTTCATATTCAAATTCGGGGACTCGGGGTGACTTTTTAACCCGATTTTTGAGTCAAAAATAAAATATAGCAATATGGGTGTCATTGGACTCGTATTCTTACGAA
>JBCEWC010017881.1:0-12258 GCA_038996855.1 Solanum aculeatissimum
ATCACCTAAATACTACAACACTCAAGTCCCAACACTAATCTAGAACAATATTGGAAGAACCCATAACTAATTGAAAAACTTAAAATCAATTTAAAAGCGTTAGGGTCCTTAGGATCTTCAAGGATGAAAGAGAATCCTTGAATCAAGTCCCACATACCTTAATTTAACCAAAATAATTGCAAGGTCAAGCTTGGTCGAAGTTGTCTTCCCCAATTTCTTCAAATTTCTTCAATGGAGACTAGAGAGTTTTGGAATTTCTAAGAAGAGTGTAGGAGGGTTTGAATGGATGAATGAGGGTTAGGGTTATATCCTATAAGTTTAAGGGACTTTAGGAACCCTAAAAAGGGCCTAGGGATCAACCAAATTACAATTTGACCCTTAAAGAGGCGGAAAATGCTCTGTCTTCAGGGTCAGACGGAGGCCTAAACGGCCAATCTGACATTTGACGGTCTGTTTATCTATCCTATCTGACTTGCCTTAGCCAATTTCCAAATCTGAGCCAAAATGAGCTCACTGTAACATTTAATGGCACTGTTCACGGGCCGTCAACAGTCTCACGGACCGTTTAATGGTCCTTGAGACTTGACTTGTAACTTTCCGAGGCAAATTTCCAGTTTCGGGCAGTCTCACGAAAACGATCATAAATCGCTCACGCAACCTCCGAATTGAGTGAAATCAGTTGTGTTGCAAAGCTGACTCAAGGAGCTTTCATTGGATATAAAGTGGACCACCCATTGCATCGTGTGATTAAAGTTATGGCATCGCAAAGTTGCAGCGGTCTAAACGAAGGCCCCAAAACAGTCCAAAAAATGAGGCCCCTGCCTTAAATTACTTAAATCTAATTCCTAGCTAGATCGAATCAATCTTGACAATAATAATATGAACCTAGGTCAATCCACCTGCTCCGTGAACCTTACCTTAGCCATTTAAACCAACCACAGCTTCGGCCATGCTGCTGCCCAACTTGACGGACCACCAAACGGTCCGTCTGAGGTCTCATGGACCGTGGGGTAGTCCGTGGACCTTAACATAGTTTTTGGGGTGGGTCCTGGACACCCCATGCTCTCTGGAATACTTGAAGGAATACTTCATGGACCGTTCAAAGTTTCACGGTCCGTCTCACATGCCTTGGGCAATTTCCAGTGCCTATCTCCAATGTCTTCCGAATTTCAGGCAGTCCTACGCTTTTGGACATATATTCTTCATCCGACCTTGGAATTGAGTGAGACAAGTGGAGTTGCAAATATAATTCAAATAGATTCAATTTGATATTTAGTATCACACATGGTTCAACCCACACCAAAAGTTATGTATCTGAGAAGTGCACTGTCCAACCGGCCTCTCCAGGCCCCAAAATGACCCGTTTTGCATTCGGCCACTTAAACTCCACCCGTGGCCACCAAATTTCAACCACAACCATTATAACACCATACAAGACCAACCATAAGAGTTTTCTAAAAGTTTTGGGTCGTTACAGCCTATTTCAAGATTTCAAATTCAACAAGGCTAGGTTAATTAGGTGTTTATAAAGAAAAGGGTACACTTTAAGCTCAACACATTCGGATCAAGGGATATACAAAACATTTGGTTTGTTATTTAGGCTATGTGGACTGATATGAACAATGGCCTAAAATCCTTTCCAAACCAACTAACCTACAGTCTAAGTCAGAAGAGCAAGGCAAGTTCTGAATTGAAACACAGTATAAAAATCATGAAAATAAGCTCTCACACACTTGGCACTGATTACACTATCAACTCAGATTTTTAGATCATGCGTTTTATCAAAATTCAACCTCACTTATTAGAACAAGCATTGTCAATCATTGAATTCACATGGATGTTATCAAGACTACCTAAAAAATATTTGATGGGTATCATTTTTTTCAATAAAAACTAATATGACATAGACTTAGTACAATATGCTACTATCATTACCTACATACCAAATACATGTTAGTTCAACAGAAAGTAAATGTCCTCGAGGAAAGAACACAGGCATGAAAGCAGCTCAAATTCAAAAATTGGAATAGTTATAGGTCATAGTTACTCAGACTTCACTAAGGCCTATAACTACCAACACCCCATCAAGAAAGATGTGCACTGACCTCAATGCACAAAATATAATAGAATCAAAGCATAGAGGTCAAAACATATACCTAGAAGACTAAGTACTAGTGTTCTTGGGTTGCCTCTCAAGTTGTACCTTATTTATTTTTGCGATATGACATGGACCACTTGATTACTCAGACTTCATTAAGTGTCCATACTCATACTGACCTCACTTCCTCATCATTACAAAAGTACTGTTTGACCTTTTTACCATTGACTTAAAATCTGGTGCCACTCATCTTTTCCAACTCGACCAACCCATGATTGAAAACACGTTCTACTTTGCATGGTCCTAACCACCTGGACTTGAGTTTTCTAGGATATAACTTCAGCCTGGAGTTTTATAGAAAAATTGAATCTCCTAGTGCAAATTGGCGATGCTTAATGCGACGATCATCTTGAAGCTTCATTCTTTACTTGTACAGGGATGAGCTCTCATATTCCTTCAAAATAAATTCATCAAGTTCTTTGAGTTTGTTCAGGCTTGAGTTTGCAGAATCCTCGCTAAGATGTTCCTCTTCAGGAATGTTGTGACACTCTTGCCCTTATTTCTCGGAAGTGGCACTACCTTTAGAAAGTTGAAACCCAGTCTTTATTTAATTGGTACTTCTAGTTTTTCCTCATTTGCAGTGTTGTTCAGATCATTTTGGGCAATTCTCCTTAGCATCTTTTTGAACTCAAGATAAAATGGAGCAAAGGGATTACCTCGACTTTGAGTGTTATGCATATAATATGCATGTACGCTAAAACAAAATAAAAAAAAACACAAAAACATAACATGAGGGAAATAAGGACTAATCCCTGAATTACTCAAATTACACCATGCTAAATCGCATTCCTCAGCAACGACACCAAAATCATGATATCGTCTAAGCTACATATCTTTTTTTAAGGTTAAAGAGGTCGTTGTCAAGATATATAACCTAACCAAGGTTCGCGTCGAACCCACAGGGAATTCAAGGAGATTAACCTACTTATCTCTCGAAAATGGAGGGATTTTGTGATTTTCACAAAATAAACCTACGCTAGTTCAAGTGTTGTAAAACCAAAAGAAGAAATAACTAGGGTATTGTTTTACTCATGATTCCCTAACTTGGCATTATTAAATAATCATAAACTTTTCTAGTGTGCAGCACGTAGTACAATATGTTAAGTTTACCAAACCCTTTGATCCAGGTGAGAGGTAAATTTCACTATGTGATTTGATCCATCCCCGTACTTTGAAATTACTAACCCTTACCTATTGTTCTATTACAACCTCCCCTTGATCCAGTTTGGTTGATTAGATGAGAAAATATCAATCGAACCCTGTTAATTATTCCCTTTTCTTATTTATTACAGCTTTGACCTAGTTAGTAACACTAGGCGATTTCTAACATTGGCCAACCATTAAAAAATAATGAAAACACAGAGAAAGAATCAATGAATGTATGCACACCTTCCAAGAATTATGGATTATCCAATTTATCTTATTAGTTCTTCATGGTTCCCACAACATTAGTTATGGATTTTAGTTATGCATGATCATTGTTAGTGAAGAAATCATGTTCATGAATAGCATAAGAAATCGTTTACAATGATAAATTAAAGAACGACAAATCCAAGAATCTTCAAAGAAAATCACAATGTATTCATTCAAGCAACAATCACGAAAGAATAGTTTTCCAAGTGTTTTTTCTCTATTCTCTGTCGTCTCTCTTTTCTCTCTTACTAAAAAATCATATAAACCTATTTATCTATCTATACTACCTTAAAATCACCAACTCAAAAAAAGTTAAAGTCAAATTACATAAATACCCCTCACTTAAAATACTAATTGTTGTAATTATCCTCCACTTTAAACATAACCCTGTCGATCAGCCGGTAATTTCATCCCCTCTTTACTAAACCGTCGCGTCCTTTGCAAAGGCTGCGACTTCAACCTATTAATACCAAGGCAACGCAGATCCCCTCCACATATTCTCCCCAAACATCTGCGCATACTTTATCAGTTTTTCCTACTTCTTCTACTGTTACCATTATATGTCTTCCCTTTACAATTACACTCATCCTTTTTCCCTCTAGTCGCAGTGCTCACAACACAATATTGCTTCTTCTCCGATCGAAATGAAGTATGCTCTTTGAATCCTCATTTCCATTAAACATTGTAAGTTTATGCACTATCTTTGACATCATACACCAATTCACCATTTCACTTATTCAATTTTTAATGCCTATAAATTAAAATACCCAACATTTCATAAACGGGTTTGGATAAATACTCCTTCAGAGAAGAATCGACATTATTTTCGACTAATATATGCCTTTTACCGTGATGATGCCGGACTAGCCATTTGAGCATATGAAATTGTTGCGTCTTCATTATTGCTAAATATTTATTGTTTGTAATATTATTGAGTAAGAATAGCATTAGTTACCGTACACAATGGTGATTTGTTGTTTTTCTGCTACCAATCGTTGCTTGGTCTATGAAATTTTTTGAAGCATGGGTCCTGTGCACATCAAGATCGTGAAGAAGTCGTCTGTACAAGCAATCAAGATGTATTAATCAAAAATGACTCTTGATTTCCACACTTTGGATTTCAACACAAACAAGAAGATTCTGAGAAGTCTCTGCAACAACATTGAGGGATTCTCCCCCACTAATGAAAGGTAATCATAAGGGACCTGTTTGTGGTATCTCACTTAAACTGCAAGAATATGGGTGTGAGAGACGCATGTACTTGGTTCTTGATGAGTCAGTGATCTAAATGATGTTAGTTCTTCCTAATTTTCTTTATGGGTCCGTCTATGAAACTCACTCCATTGATGAGATTTGAGGTACAAATGATAAACATTCCTGATGTTTATATTTTTTACAAAAACAAAATGTTAGGAAGAGAACATTATGGTTACTAGTCACGATCCGAAAGTGGGTCCTAGATGTGACATGGCGAAGGAGAACCCGAAAGTCCTTGATCAAGCCATCATAGCATCATTACTCATATCATCGATTCGGAAGCCCAGAAATTAAACACATAGCACGTATTTCTAGGGAGAATGGGGCTTTGGACTCAAGCTTTGGGGATGTCGCCAGGAATGGGATGTACATGGATCACATAGAACATAACAAGAATTTCCAAGGGAAGGGTAAGTAGGACTCAAGCTTTGGGGGCATATCGAGTTACGGGACTTTCCACATAAGCACATTCCCAATATTCAAAAACCAAAACAAAATCATAAGCATAAATCGAGGCATCATTCTCATAACAAAATCTCAATAGTCATAACGTATCATCAAAACATAATACAACGTGCAAGAGTCTAAAATATCCAACATAGCCTCTACATAAGATAGAGCGGGGCCTCGACATAATCTTGAGTCACCCTCAAGTCATAAAGCAAGGAAAATAAAATGATACAAGGAGGATAGAAAGTAGTTATTGCCCTTGAGAAAAAGGGCTCACCACAAACAATTTGCTTCAAAGATGTCACTCGTCGCCCAATGGGAGATAGAGGTCATCACCGGTCCCTACATAGTTAGAACATGTAGACAAAGAGTATGGGTTAGCACAATAAAGCACTAAGTATGCGGGAATGCAAACGCATATGCACATGAACCTATAGACAACCTAGATTACAAGGGCACATACATAGAAAGCGAATATAAGGAAGAATGCTATATCAATATGCCATGATAACCATGATGCATAAGATGGCATAATGCTTATAGTATAAAGGGGATGGAACCATAACTGACATCCAAACTCGTGTGAGCTACAACATGAACTTGCTCGATGAGGCCTCCCATGGGATCAGAGAAGATTACTTGCCAAAGGTAATCTATACCACACCTTACAGGCCTCCAAATTTTGTGTGATGGCAACCTTCCTTACGACCCCCGGGCATTTTGGAAGGATTTACATAACATATCATATCATAGCATAGCATAGCATACCTTATGGGTCTCCCATTTCGGTATCAAACCTACATTGGCTTATAGTTTCAGGAAAGAAGTAGGACCCTTGGGGATAGCACACTTACTACTCTAATCCTTCTCGGTACTATGTCGTCATCCCATAAGAATACGTGTACATATACATACTTTAAAATGGAAACTCGACATTTGAACATCAAACCATGCATACTTGGGCTTAGAAGCCAAATTCATATTTCATTACTCTCATGCATACTTAACAAGAGTCAAATACATTTCATAACCATGCTTCATTGGGCTAAAAAGTCAAATACACTTTCATGTCAAACTTCATGCATAAGAGTAGCTCCATACTTGTCATATCATATTAGTGTAAACACCCATAGTTTTTGAAAGATCCATATCATAGACATTATGTGATCACAATCTTGTCATAATCCACATTTGTTCAAAATCATAGTCATAAGCATATTTGGGACTTAGCCCACATCGTAACCTTCATGAAAATCCATGATCTTGCATGCAAATGCCCTGAGTGACAATGAGAATAGAATGGGTACTAGAATTCCTACTTCAAATTCAATTTAAGAGTATTCCATAAGAAATTCAAGCTAAATCAACATTTAAATCATCATCAAAACACTACTTATGCATAGTTCAAGAGCAAGGGGACATACATAATTTGACCTTCAGCAATTAAAATGAAACTTCATAGAACCCAACTTAAATAAACATTAAATCACCTAATTTCTACAGCCCAGAACTCAATTCAATAAAATACATCAAAATTTAAAGAACTCATAATTAAAGAAAGCTTAAATTCAAAATTTAAAGAGAAGGGTTCTTGGGTCTTCATGGATGAAAGGGAATCCATGAATCAATCCCACATACCTTGAGATTAGCAAAGAGAATTGGATGATTTTGCAAGAAAGATGATTTTTCCCCAATTTCTTCAAGCTTTCATCAATGGAAGTCAAGAGGATTGAGAGAATTTTGGTGAGGATTGACGAGTGTTAGAATGGATGAAAGGGGATTAGGGTTTTATGTAGGGGTGTTAGGAGACCTTAGAAAGGCTAAAAGGGGCATAAGATTAAACCAAATTACGAATTAATCATTAATAAAATAGACTAGATCACTGAAACAGTGCGTCACGGAAGGCTGCCCAGGGACCGTCTACAGGTTCATGGACCGTGAACATGTCCGTTAGACTTCACTTGAACTCTTGTTTGGCTTGAACTTCGGGTGACTTTCTGGACCAACTCACATGGGGCCTCACGGACCATGTAGCTGCACACGGACCATGTACTGGTCTGTGGAGCATCGCGTGGTCCGGAGTGCAGCCCTGAGCCTTGACCAACTCTCTGGATCATTTTACGGGGCCCTTCACGGACCGTGAAGTAGTCCATGGAATTCCACTTGGTCTGGGGACTAGTCCAAGTTTCTGGGGAGATCACAAAATAAACTCACGGGAAACACCACAGAGCATGAACCATTAAATAGGCCGTGGTGCCTCACTTGACTCCGTCCCGAATCCTTTTACCAACATACTTCTGAATACGGGCAGTCTCACTGCAATGGCCATAACATCCACATCCGAACTCTGAATTGAGTGAAACCAGTTGCGTTACGAAGATAACTCAACCAACTTCGATTCACAATATAATAGCCCACACAGTTCATCTCATAGCAAGAGATATGGCTTTTCAAAGTCCATGCTGTCTAACCAGCCTTACAATTTTCCACCAAAACAATTACTTTGAATCCGGCCACTTAAATGTAACTCATGAATACAAAATTTCAACCATGGCGAGTTCCACACTAACCTTGACCAACCATTATGAAGTTCAAAAATTTTTGGGTCGTTACATCATATTCCCCTTGGGAACATTTATACTCGAATGAGCTAACATTATGGCATTAAGGACATCAATCAAACAAGAGACATTTTCATCAAAACTCATAACGGATCATGCATCATTTCAAACGTCTTTCATAACTCATGTCAAAACATCATTTAAATCATTTTTGTGCTCATGTATGCATGCAATGTCATGAACTCAAGAATTCAAAGAATTAGGACCATTAGAAAGGACAGAACCTAGTACCTTAGGCTTGAGTAGATTGGAAGAGATAGGGATATCGCTCTATCATGTCCAACTCTATGGTTTTTCCATCGATTTGTCCATCAGTTTGAGGATGAAATGCGGTGCTCAATTTGACATTAGTACCAAGTTCTTTTTGAAAATACTTTCAAAAATGGGAAGTAAATTGGGTACCACGATCCGATATAATAGACCTTGGTATACCATGAAATCTCACCAACTCCTGAATATACACCTTGACATACTCCTTGGCACTATATTTAGTCTTAAATGGTAAGAAGTGAGCCGACTTGGTCATCCTGTCAACTACAACACATACAGAATCAAAGTGTCTCTGAGTACGGGATAACCGATTCACAAAATCAATGTTCACATATTCCCACTTCCAAGTAGAAATTTCAACATCTTGGGTCAAGCCACTGGGCCTTTGATGTTCCACTTTCACTTGTTGGCAATTAGGATATTCCGACACAAACTTGGCTATATCCCTCTTCGTACCATGCCACCAATACAACTCCCCCAAATCTTAGGGCATTTTGGTAGATCCCGGATGAATAAAATATTGAGAATTATGAGCCTCTTTCATGATAGTCTCCTTTAAGGCATCAACATCCGGAACACATAAATAGTCTTGGTATCGTAGTACGCCATCTCCCTCTTGGGAGAAAACCTCAATCTTTCCTTTGAAAGCCAACCTCTTCAATTCAACTAAGGATGGATCTAAGTCTTGTTTAGCCTTAATATCAACCACTATCGACGACTCGGATCTGCCTTGAAAAAGAATTCCACCATTGTCGGTTTTGGCCAACCTTACACCCAATCTAGCAGAACCGTGCACATCTTTCACTATCTCATTTTTCCCTTCCTCCACATGTGATACACTACCCATGGAGAGCATACTAAGAGCGTCCGTCACAACGTTAGCCTTGCCGGGATGATAAAGGACACTCATATTATAATCCTTGAGGATTTCCAACCATATCCTTTGCCTCAAGTTATGGTCTCTTTGGGTAAACACATATTGTAAACTTTTGTGATCAGTGAAGACATCCACATGAACCACATACAAATAATGTTGCCAAATTTTCAAAGCAAACACCACTTCTGCCAACTCAAGATCTTGGGTCGAATAATTTTGTTCGTGTACCTTCAATTGTCGGGACGCATAAGATATCACCATACTATATTGCATAAGCACACAACCCAAACCAATACGCGACCCATCACAATATACCACAAACCCATCTAACCCATTTGGCAAATTCAAAATCAGAGCCG
This sequence comes from Solanum aculeatissimum, assembly GCA_038996855.1. Classification (NCBI taxonomy): domain Eukaryota; kingdom Viridiplantae; phylum Streptophyta; class Magnoliopsida; order Solanales; family Solanaceae; genus Solanum; species Solanum aculeatissimum. Next base: position 9,406 of record JBCEWC010017881.1, read on the forward strand.
ATGTAAGTCGGTCCTTCATGGTTTGGAAACTTTTTTTACATTCATTTGACAACACAAATTTGTCCTTATTTTGAGTTAACTTGGTCAACGGGGACGGAATAGAAGAAAACCCTTCAACAAACCTCCTATAATAACCGGCTAAACCAAGGAAACTTTGAATATTCAAAGGAGTCAATGGTGTAGGCCAATTCTTCACTGCTTCGGTTTTCTTAGTGTCAACCTTGATGCCATCGTCGGACACCACATGACCATGGAAAGCAACTTCTCCCAAAAAAATTCACATTTACTAAATTTGGCATACAATTGCTTCTCTCTCAATGTTTGAAGCACCAAGCTCAAATGATCCATATGTTCCTGTTCATTTCGAGAGTAAATCAAGATGTCATCAATAAAGACCACCACAAAATTATCGAGGAACAGTTTGAACACCCGATTTATAAGATCCATAAATACCGCCAGAGCATTGGTCAACCCAAATGACATCACTACAAATTCAAAATGACCATAACGAGTCTGAAAGGCCTTCTTAGGAATGTCACACTCCCTCACCTTCAATTGATGATAACCCGAGCAAAGGTCTATTTTAGAGAAATGAGTAGCACCTTTAATTTGGTCGAACTAATCTCAATCCTAGGCTATGTGTACATTTTCTTAACGGTCACCTTGTTTAATTGTCGGTATTCAATACACATTCGGAGAGACCCATCCTTCTTCCTCACAAATAACATGAGAGCACCCTAAGGTGAAATGCTTGGCCTAATATAACCCTTTTCTAATAAATCTTTCAACTGATTTTTCAATTCTTTCAACTCCGTCGGGGCCATACGATAAGGAGGAATAAAAATAGGTTGAGTATCCGGAAGGAGATCTATACCAAAATCTATTTCTCTATCAGGACAAATACCAGGAAAGTCCTGGGGAAACACGTCACGAAACTCATTAACCACCGAAACCGATTCAAACTTAGGTGACTAACTCTCCACATCTCTAACCCTCACAATGTGATAAATACACTCCTTACAAATTATCTTCCGAGCTTTGACATAGGAAATAAATTGACCCTTAACCACGGAATCACTACCCTTCCACTCCAACACAGGTTCATTAGGAACTTGAAATTTAATTTGCCTAGTCCTACAATCCACCAAAGCCTACGCTGCATGCAACCAATCCATCCCAAGGATAACATCAAAATCATACATCTCAAGTTCTACAAGGTCATTGGGGAACACTTTATGAAACATAGAGACAGGAAAACCACGATACACTTTCTGGGAAATAATAGACTCACCTAAGGGAGTATACACCGAATAAGGTTCCCTTAGAGTTTTAGGTCTCAAACCAAAATTAACAGCCAACAGAGGAGTTACAAAAGATAAATTTGCAACCGGATCAAGTAAGGCATAAGCATCAAAATCAAAGACTTTTAACATATAAGTCATGATGCCCGAAACTTGTCTACCTCTTACCGGGCATGAAGAGCATAAAATTGGTTGTTCTTGGGAACACCACGAAGCGGAGCTTTTGGAAGCCCTTGACTACCGAGAATGGCTTTATCTTTATTTTCACCCCTTGGACAGTAAAAATTCTTGTGGTCCAAACCCCCACACCCAAAGAAAGCACCCGAAGCTCTCCTACAATCACTCACATGATGCTTCCCACATTGACCACAAAGCAGAATTTGGGGATCACCCTCAACTTGTGCCTTAGGAGGAGGCACTCTTGGATTAGCAACCCTAACTTTAGAACATTAGCCTTGCTGGAATCGGCCAAAATGGCCACCACCCTCGAGTTAGAGAACCTACCATCGAATCAGGCCCTCTTAGCTTCATTTACCCTTCTTTCCTTAATATTTTCACCTTTACTTTGCTCGGCATAAGTCATGAGTCTAGAGATGTCCATGTTACGGATGAGCATAGCCATACGATATTCCTACACCACTAAATACGAGACACCAAAAATGAACTTATGAATTCTTGCCCGGGGGTCAGATATAAGCATAGGGGAATATTTGAAAATCTTAGTGATCTTGAGGGAGTAGTCCCTCATGGTCATACCACCTTGTCAAAAATTGTTGAACTCAGTCATTTTGGCTTCCCTAAGCTCAATAGGAAAGAACCGATCAAGGAAGACCATTTTGAACTCTTCCCACCCAACCTTGACATCAATCGTCCTCTCCACTAACCATTGATTATACCACACTTGAACCACATCTTTTAATTGATATGCGGCCAACTCAACGTTTTCCTCAGAACTGACACCCATAATAGTCAACACCTTTGTGAGCTCATCAATGAACTCTTGGGCATCTTCATCCAATTTTGAGCCAAAGAACTCTGGAGGGTTCATCCGGGTGAAATCACTCACCCTAGAGGCCGGAGTACCAACCATTGCGGGAAATGTTGGCCGGAATTGGTTAGCCACCGCTTGGGCCAATATAGACACCACATTCCTAAATTTTTCATGAGACACTTGCTCCTCTAACGGTGCCTGAGAGGCTTGTTCCTCATAGTCGGTAGCCTAACAGGGGAAGGGAGCTCTTTTGGAAGGTATGTTCTGAAAGAGAGACAAGAATAAGAAGATTTTAGGGAATTTATTGTGAAAAATCACAGCACGACATAGGAAAACAATGAAATGAGGAAAATTCCTAAAACATCATCAAAGCCTCCCGTTCATAGGCATGACACGCATCACACCCATGAACAAGAATCTAATAGACGCGGCATGTTGGAATCCAAGGATCATTTACAAACCTAGGGCTCTAATACCATCTTTTTCATGACCCAGAAGTGGGGCCTAGATGTGACATGGTGAAGGAGAACCTGAAAGTCCTCGATCAAGCCATCATAGCAT
>JBCEWC010017882.1:0-12257 GCA_038996855.1 Solanum aculeatissimum
CTTGGAAATTTCGGATTTTGATACGGTTGCTCTAAAATTTGGGTTAGACCCATTTCCCACTCAATTTGACCCCCTACACAAGAATATGAAGTCGGATTTTCGAAAAACAAAATGGATGTTTAGATATAGCTAAAACAAGTTTCCGGTAACTTCCGAAGCATATTTTTAGGAACTTTTTGGGTCGTTTCAAGTATCAACGCTTTTCAAGCTGAGATAAATGGCTCAGCTTCTATAACTTATTTTCAACTGGAGCAGTTAAACAAGTTCTTAGTCCGAAAATAGTACAACAAATGATTGTGTCAGCCTTTTCAGCTTTGTGACTACAAGGTAACAATATTACATCTAATGTTTGGCTTGTTAATTCTTGAGCTTCTAATCATATGACCAGCTCAATGAGTATGCTAAAAAGTATTTGTGAGTATTACGGTCAATCACAAATCCATATTGCCAATTGTAGTAATTTACCAATTACCAAGGTTGGGGATATTACTAAAACTTTCATGAATGTATTTGTATCACCAAAGCTCTCCACTAGTCTTATTTCTGTCGGCCAATTGGTAGATAACAATTGTGATGTGAATTTTTATCGTAATGGTTGCCTTGCGCAGGATCAGGTGTCGGGAACGATGATAGCGAATGGGCCTAAAGTTGGACAATTATTTCCTATATGTTTTTCCATTCCTCGTGTTCTATCATTTGCTTGTACTTCTACAGCTAGTAAGGCTGAGGTTTTGCATGAGCGTCTAGGGCATCTAATTCTATTGTGCTATCTCATTTGTTAAATTCTTGTTTATTGGGAAATAAAAATCAATTTTCAGCAACTCCCTTTGATTGTTCTACTTGTAAATTACATAAAAGTAAAACTCTTCCTTTTCCTAATTGCAGACATCGTGCTACAAAATGTTTTGATGTCATTCATAGTGATTTTTGGGGTATTTCACCAATTGTTTCTCATGTTCATGTCAAGTACTTTATGACATTCATAGATGATTATTGTCGGTTTACATGGGTGTATTTTCTTTGTTCTAAATCTGATGTCTTTTCCATATTCAAGATATTTTTGACTGACATTGAGACTCAATTTTTTGCCTGCATCAAAATATTAAGATATGATTCTGGTGGAGAATATATGTCTAGTGAATTCAATAGTTTCTTGATTCAGAAAGGAATTACAATGCTCTTGCCCATATACACTACAACAAAATGAAGTTGTTGAACGTAAATATTGTCATGTTTAGATGTAACTCGTTGTAATGACCCTCTGGTTCACATTTACATTTTTGTGGTATTTTTGCTAATTTGAGCTTATGTATAGTGACCTCAGACTTTTTATGACCTATTGGGGCTATCAGAATGGTTATGGGTTGAATTGGTTGTGAATTGAGTGAGTTTGCGAGTTAATGAGAAGTTATAGTTGTGAAAATAAGATTTTTGACAAAACCCTAGCAAACGGCCTTGGAATGTGATTCTGACAATTCCATTAGTTCCAAAATGGATGATTTAGGCTTGGTGGGTGGTTGGTCTGAGGGTGGAGGGTTTCGGTATGAATTTGAGCCAAAGGTTGCAAAATGAGTTCAACCAAAAGCTAAAAAATGTGTTTCTGTAAAAACCTAGCTACACACGCTCGAAATAAAAATCAAATGGCATGGTCAGCTCCAGAACAATGAAAATAGTATAAAACAACTCTTCATCAGCTGAAGGGGGCTTCCAGTTGCGTTTTGACCCCCTCAATTCATTTAGCTAAAATTAACCAAAAAGAAGTGGACCCTAATTTTTTTGTAGGGTGCTTCGTTGGGAATTTTGACTGCATCGTTAGATCCGAAATATCAAAATTCATGTGGCTACACTATTTGTTCGCATAAAATAGATTTTGTACGTCCCTAAAATGTCCCAAGAATGTTTTCGCAATTGTTGGTGCAACACCTGAAAAATAACCATCCACGTTCGTGGAGGGTTTAGGCGCATTCGTGGAGGGTTTAGGCAAGAGGTCCGAGTTTACGGAGCCTTAGGCATGTTCGCGGAGGCCTAGAATATGCCAAGGGACCGTGTTTACAGCCCAAGGCCCACATTCACGGAGGCCATATAGGGGTAGTGCCTGGCCTATTTAAGGCCAATCACGACAACTCGTTTCCCCAACTTCACATTGAGGTAAATTTTGATCTTGACCTCTAGTTTTGACGATTCAAAAGCCTACATGACTTGTATATTTTCAAGGAACACTGTGGTGATTTTGGATTTGGATTTTGGCACATATTTCAAGGTAAAAACACTATTTTAACAGATTATGTTCTCAGAATGTGTGAAAACTTTAAGCTATGATATCTCGGCCGATTCTTGACGAAATTATGTAAAATTTGGGTCTATGTTATTCTAATCTTTGAGGGGGAATTCCGTGATGTGCTCAATTTTTGATAAGTTTAGTTGTTCTCTGTAAAATCTGACAAAGAAAGTTTTAAAAGAATTATTTTCTGGTAAAGAATTTAACTTTGTTTTGAGCCATTTCTCGGTCTTCTGGGCTCTATTTTGGGTTAAATTTATGGCTATAGAGTCGACGTGATATGTGGAGCATTTTTTGGGGATTTGTTTGGGATTTTGGGCATGGACCCTATTTTTCCCTATTTTAGGTGCTATTACATAATTTCACCTATTTTTTAAGATGTTACGGCCAATGTGACCGTGTTAACCTTCTGAACTATATTTTAATAGCTAAGCAGCATTAGGAAGAAATTAGAAAAGGAAAAGCTTGGCCGAATTGATTAAGGATGCAAGATATTAGTTGCCAAGTAGGATAGGTTATCCCTAAACCTTAGATTGAGTAGGGATATATGCATGTTGAGCTGAAATGTGTGGTATGTGACTGGTTGTACTCTTTGTCTATTGTATATGATGTTTTGGGGTTGTACCCCTATGTTGGTAGTTGTATTAGCTGTAATTCAGTATTGGTCGGTATTATTGATGATGGAGAGGCTTGGTTAGGGTATATGGGTAGATGCCATGGGGTAGGTATGTATTCTAACCTAATTCTTATCTGTGCAGGTATGTTGTTTGATGCTACTAAGATATGCTATATGTGAGGTTGTTCGTCGATTATATGTCATGATGTGACTTGGGTCTGGTATAGATACTTATGATAGAGCTATAGTTTCCCTGTCTTACTCTTATTACCTATGGTCGACTGGATCATGATGTAATTGGCCTTGTTAGGCCTGGTTACACATATATATACTCTTGTTAGCTGCTATGTACTGGTTTCTCTATATTGGAGGTTGGGGTTATCTATCATTATCTGGGGGAGGCGATGGTTATGCAGGATTGGAGGGGTAAACGTTTTGTCTTGAGGGGTGGTATGACTTTGGGGATTCGAATCCAGATAGACTAGAGAGGGGATGATTATTCCTATTCTCCAAGACCTAGATGACGCACCCTGCGGTCTGTAGTCTTTGGTGGCCATGTTTGAGTGTTTGAGAACAAGGTGACGTGCCTCGTGGTCTGAGTCTCCAGTAAGGGCTAGGCCTCGTTGATTTATCTTTTGAGTCAAGGACCATGTCAGTTATGCTGGAGGGATTCTTTTTCTCCTGGGGGATTCATTCCACTATTACGTATGTATGTACCTGGATCAGGTGTCTCGTTCCGATACAAGGTCAAAGACCGACTAATTTATACTGTTTTAGGGGTGGAGGCCCAATTTATTACCCATAAATCCACACACCTATACACATCGCAATTATGCATAGGTGTACCTCCTGGGCTTGTAGGGGCTCAAAGGGTGTTCAGTCATAGATGTTAGGGCCTTACACCCATGTATAGCTTGACCCCTTGATCTTGTAATGTTAAAAGTTGGGTTTTGTGGTGATTCTATTGTGTTTAGTGGTGTTCTATAAATTATCTTGTGTGCAGTTGTACCTTCTCAGCTTGTAGGGGCTTAGTTGGTGTACATTCATAGATACGAGAGCGTTGCACCTGTATACAGTGTTATTCCTAAGTTCAATCGGGGTCGAAGGATTTTCTAGACATGTTTACTCCTTGGTCTTAGTTCGATTTACTAGATTTGTTATTGTTTGCTATATTTCAGCTTCTGTACGTGCCTTATTTCACTTAGTCGGCCAATGATGCCAACTTGTTGCCTTGTTTGGTACTCACCCCCTACTTTCTGCATCTTCACATGGTGCAGGTCTAGGTTCTAGTTATGGGCATTGAGTTTTAGGGAATTAGGGAGCACTCAGGAGATTTTTGGTGTGCACCCACAGGCATGACTTTCGTGTCTGTGGCATCATTTCAAGCCTTGGCACAGCGACAGGGCCACGCTGAGTTGCATTTGGCTCAGTTGCTGCAACCGTTGAGGCCCTGGGTCCAACACGTTATTTTTTAGGTCGAGAGTCGTATGCATCCATACACGATTGCTTTTATCTAGGAGAGACTCACTCTAGTGGATGCCCACATAGACGCTTTTGAGAGGCGGGTCTAGCAGAGCCTCAACACAGTGAGGCCCATAGATTTGATGGTCGTCCAAATGGAGCTTCAGCAGCTCTGGGCCTAGATGAGTGCAACATTGGCTGCCCCAATTGATGTCCCACCAGCCTTTCCAGTTGAGACGGTGGTCGATTTATTTTCTCCAGAGGAGCTACCACTACCTTCCCTCAAGAAGGAGCCCTACACGAATGATGCTGATACTGTGCATTTTTAGATGAGGATGACAGAGGAGCAGTAGCTAGAGCTTGCCCGTGTGAGATCGAGATAGGATGAGGAGTTGCTGCTAGCTTATGATCTTGAGAAAGTGAGAGGTGTTGGACCCTCAGGACACGCTCCTACAGGCAAGGAGTCCACTAAGCATGTGTAGGTTGGACAGTCGTAGACCAAGTGAGGCGCTTAGGCGCCCAGGTATACTTTTTTTACTCCAGTTCTTTATTTTTTATATTTTGTGTGCATTAGGGACAATGCGTAGCTTTTACGATGGGGTGTGGGTAGTTATAGGCCTTAGTGAAGTCTGAGTAGCCTTGGTTGTTAACTATCCTAATTTTTTATCCAAAGGGTTTTCTTGTCAGTGTTCTTTTTCCCTACAAATATGTATTTTTCTATTGAACTAGCATGTTTAGGATGTTTAGGTAGAATTAGTAGCATACAGTACTTATAGCCATGGCCATAGTTATGTTTCTGTTGAAAATTGGTACCCAACAAATTTTGTGATTAGTTAGTTTTGATAGAAACCTCGCATCATTAGTTGTTTGACAGTGCTTGTTCTGATAAGTTAGGCTAAATTGTGATAAAAAACATGATCTAATAGTCTTTATTAATAGGTAAGCAATGCCATGTGTGAGTGAGCTTACTTGCATGATTTAGTACTGTGTTTCAATTCAGAATTTTCCCTGTTACTCTGACTTATACTGTAAATTAGTGGGTTAGGAAAGGATCTTAGGTCATTGTTCTTAACAAGTCCACTTAGCCTAAAATAACCGACCAAATGTGTTATATATCCCTTGATCCCTGTGTTTGAACCTAAAATTTACCTTTTTCTTTGTAAATACCCAAGTAACCCTGACTTGATAAATGATAAGTCCAAAACTTGGCCCTGGTCCTTACTTGAACATTGTACACCTCGACTGAGTCCAACAACATAAGTTGAGGGTGGCTAGTGTGAGGAAAATCATAAAATGAGGGGAAAACTAGTGATACAGAAAAGGAGAAGAAAATTTTCAAAAGAGTGCAAGAAAAAAAAAAGAGAAGTGCCTAATCAGTGTGCTAGATAGAAAAAGATCATAAAAAATAAAGGAATTGTGCAAGAAAAAAATTGAGTCTAAACCACCCTAAAAGGTTCGGAATGGGAGAAAAAGAGGGAATAAAGGAAAATATGGGTTGATAGTGCAAAAGCGTAGAAAGACGTTGTGTCAAGGAGGATCATTAGTCACTATAATCCTAAAGTATCACACCAAAGCCCTCTGAGCCTACGTTACAAGACTGGAAAGTCCTAAAGTGATCCTAGTCAACTAGTTGAAGGTGTCAGTCGTGAGTATAGGGGAAAGCCTATGGTGTTGGTCACAGTAGTTGAAAGTCATTTGTGAGAGTGAGTATTATAGTATTGTCCCAAGTTCTAAATTTGAAAATATCATTCTAAGTGAGGTATGGGATTTCTTTTCGTGAGGGCACTTGCATTGCGTTATTGATATTTTACTAAGACAATGATTGTTGCTTATTTATGGTTGCATAGCTTATAATAGTTGCACTGTTGGATGTATTGGTCTACATTGGTTTGTTGGATAACTATTTGATGTGTATTTGAAAAAATGTGTGGGTATTTGTGTTAGATTTTAATATAGTCTGTGTCATTGGGTTGAGGTTTGTGTGTCTCTGTACTGCTTATCTAGATTTAGTTCGTCACTTGAGGACAAGAAATAATTTTAAATTGAGGGTGTTGATGTGATGTCGAAATGCAACACTTTTGATGCTTAAAACATGAAATTTTGTGTGTTCTCAAAGCGATATTAGTAGGTTTGATTTGTGTTTTGTGTTTGTTTTGTAGGATTTCAGTGTTGGAATGTTTTTTGTACAAAGTGCGCTGCAACAGTAGAATCAGTACGGGTCATGGAAAGGTTCACAAGTCGTAGAAGGGGTCTCGTGTCAAATTTTGGTCAAGGGTGAATTTTTAAAGTAAATTCTACAAGAGAAGTAGATGAGTCATAGAACGATCCATGAGTCATAAAGTATGTTCATCCCATAAGGGTCAGAAAGTGGAGAAGTTCTAAAATGTCATCAGACAAATCCTCTCACGGGCCGTAGAATCTTACACGGCCCGTGGACAGGTCTAATAGAAGTAGCCTCCAGATTTTAGTTTCGATCCATGAAACCCCAATGTATGAGTCGTAGAGTAAAGCACGAGTCGTGAACCTATCTGTAGATGGTGCCGACATAGTTTTCCTTTTCTATTTTGGTTTTGTATTTTACACATTATAAATAGGTTTTTAGGTTATTTTTCATAAAGTTTCAAGCAGTCACAAAGTTTGAACAAGGTTTTAGAGGATACACTTAGGATTTATCATATTCTGAGAGAAGAAACATTAGTGTGTGTTCTTTATTCAACTTGGTGATTCTAATTGAAGAGTTGGATTTCATATTCTTAATTCATCTGTGTAAGTGCTCAATTATGTTACTTTACTTCATAATTTCTGCATTTATACTGATCATGTATAGCTAAATCAACAACTAGGGTTGTGGGAACCATGATAAACTAACTAGGTAAAATTAGATATTTTGTAAGTCTTGGAAGGTGTGTTAGGTTGTATTAATTAATCCTCTTCACTTTAACTATTTTTTAACGGAGTCCAACATTAGAACTCGGCTAGTGTTACTTGCCGGATCAAGGAAGTAATAAATAGGAAAAGAGGTAATTAATAGGATTCGATTGAGATGTTCTCGTCTAATCAACTAAATCAGATCAAGGGGAGGTTGTACTGGGATAAAAGTAAGGGTTAGTTATGCCACATCACGGAGACGGATCATGTTCTGAGATGAAATTTTACCTATTCGCTGAATCAAAGGTTTAGGTGAACCTAACTTACTGTCTTATACCTACACACTGAAAAAGGTTGTATTTATCCGATATTACTCAGTTAGGGATTCACAGGGAACACATCATCCTAGTTAGCTCTTCTACTGATTTCTCATCACCTACATTCATTTAATTTAGTTAATTTTACTCTACAACCCCCCCCCCCCCTTTTCCTCTGAGATAAGTAGGTTAATCATTCCCGACTTATATTGAATTAATTCTTGAGTCTACCATATTCCCTGAGGGATTGATCCTAATCTCGGTTAGGTTAATTACTTGAAAATGTCTGCTTTACCTAAAAAACAAGGTGTGGCTTGAGTGACATCACAAGCTTTCGTTAATGAGGCCCCCGCGGCCCGCGAATATTGTGTACAAGTCACCCCTGCACCAACTGATGCATTTTAGTTATTGTTTTGGCATGGTCTAATTTTCTGACAGAATTATCACAATTCATTTGAAATCTTGTATGCACAAACGAACTATGCTATCCCACCAAACTCAACATTTCATACTCAATGGTGCAGTCGAAGTTTCCATTTGAGGTTATTTCGATAAAAAATGCATCCAACTCTCAAGTGCCAATTTTAGCGACAAAAATGAGTTTGAAGTCTTAGGAAACCAAATGAAAGGTCATTCTAGACCGAACTTGATATTTTGGAGATAATCGTGTTGTCAAAATTTTCATTTGAGCATGATTTTCAAGAATGTTGACCAAAGCGAAATTTAGGCTAAATTTCAAATGCTAAAACACTGAGTGGATCACACTCGCACCAAAAGCCTCAAAACTCGAGCCAACCATGTTTTGAGCCTAAAATAGTCATTCTAAAGCTGATGAAATTGTCAACATTTGGTTTTAAGGTTGTTTTCCTATATTTTTATCGAATCAACCTTTCCAGTTTTAAAGGTACAAAAACTGCACAAAATCCAAACGAACGACTAGGAGATTGAACTATCAATTCTATCAAGTCATAAATAACTTAGGGTCACTATGAGAAATCTCTAATCAATGAATAGAAGGAAGAAACACGAAAATGACCTAGAGGGTCATTACAAGATAATATTTGGAATAACTAGTTACAACTATTATTGACTAGTGGATTTTTAAAAAATTGTGTGTATTTGAATTTATGGTTGCAAATATTTATTATAAATGAAATATGAATGCGATGCAATGTTAAATATTCATGATGCATGTCTGTCCTATGATACACTTCTATTGATCATATTTGTGTCAGAATGAAATCCATGGAAGTCATACAAGGACCATGTATCCGTGAACATTATCGACAATGACCTCGGTCAATGCTCACCCAACCAAAAATAACTTTGTCCATAATATCAGTTGGCATATTACCTTGGCTCGTCGACAACAACCTCGGCTAATCATTGATCGGTAAAGACCTCATCCCACAATCTATATGTTACTTTACTCATCTCTTGATTGTAGTCATCACAAGTATCAATGCACAAATAATAGTGAATGCAATGTACACAATCTCAATCTCAATCTCATCTCAGTTTCAATATCATCATGATCTCAATAGCATCACAGTTTCAGTATCAGTCTCATCACAATTTAATATTATTAAGATCTCAATATTATCACGATTTTAATATAGGTAGCATCTCGATATCAATATCAAATAATTCACATGATAACATGTATTACGAATCCACAATTAATTCACAAGTCAAAATTTCACCATATAAATAATTACTCAATCCAAAATCTCTTGATCAAAGCCTATGATGATACAATTCTACACCAAAATTCTTAATTCCATATACATAGGAGCCTACAAGGTTCAATCATACTTAACAAAAGGTTAGAAGTCCACTTGTCCTAGAAAAGTCTCAAATCAAGTCAAATCGATGGCTTTTCTCCTTTCACGATAATTCAAATCACCATAATCTATTCAAATATAGCATCACAGTCACATAAAAAACTAATGACACTAAAATCAATAAATTCGAGTAAAAAGGGTAAATGGTCAAAATTATCATGATGAAAAAAATAATCGAAATCTAAAAATTAATATATGAAAATGTTCCCCAAGAGATAAGGATTTCAACGGTGAAAATCGTTCCAAAAATGGAGTTAAAATGGGATAGAAATCATTAATTTAGTATTAGGAATCAAAGTCTGAGAAATCTCCAAATTCCACAATTAAAAATCCCAAATTCTTAGTTAAAAACACAATTTAATCATTGGAAACTAATGAAATAAGTTAGCAAATAGTTATCCAAAATATTTGCCTTGAAAAAACTTGAAGAATCTCTCCGAATGTTGACCAAAGTCAAATGATGATAAAAAATCAACTGAAAATGCAACTTTAGGTCTAAAAGTTTCGATTTAACTCTAAATTCAGTTTTGCAAGTTCTCCTAGACTAGATTCTGCATTTCGAAGCTGATGGAATCGATAAAATTAAATTTTGATACTCAAAACTCACGATGATCACAAAAGTCAAAATTTCCAACTTTATGCTTTTCTAAAACTTTCTTTAGCAAAACTTCAACTTTTTACAAGGTCTTCAAAATTCAGATTTTAGACTCAATAAAAAATAATCCAAGGCAACTTTCGGGAAGGATAAAATGGTAATTTTATAAAAAAAAACCAAAAATGACCTTCATGGTCATTACAATAAATACGTGAAAATATATTTTCCAATACTTGAAAAATATATTTGAAATCATATTTAAAATGTGAATGTTCTTTACTTGTGATAAAGACAAAATTAGACTTACTGTCTAATTTAAATGTGGAAGCACAAGATATGAAATTCAATGACATTCTTGTATTATGTTAGACCAACAATGACTTAGGGTTTTTTCTTCAGTTTTCCATCCATTTTATCATTAAAGATAAGTTATATTAATCGTTTCTCTAACTCGTTAATTTATTCCTAGACCTTAGAATCTAGGAGAACTCTTGTAGAAGAAGATTTTGGCCTACAGGTAATGGTGGGAAAAAAAGTCTTAGATGTAGGAATGATCAAAGTGGTCAAAGGTTAGGATTTTTATGTAATTCGGGTAATTTAGACCATTGTTTATTGATTATTATATTTTCTTGATTATTTATAGAGCAAGAACGAGTGAGAATTTTGGAAAAGGAGATAGCTCCAATTCCATAGAGTTTCAAGGCTTGTTTCAAGGTACGTAATGATTTAATATTCCCATATATGTGATATATGCTTATTAACTACTTCGTATTATTTCCTGCATGTATGGGAATAGAGAATGATGATATAAACCCAATAAATGATTCTCATGATCATTTAATTATCAAAATACAAGCTTCCTTTATTTTGTTAGATTTGGAGGGCAATTTTATCCAAGTAATTTTCATTAAATGAATTAAGAATATTTTTGCAAAACTTTTCTCGGACGGGGGGGAGGGAGGGGCAAAATATCAAGACTAACCTTTACGGGAGATATTTTTGCACTTAGCCCTATAAAATCCACACAAATCCAAGAACTGTGTCTGGTCCAATAACTACTAACATTTAATCTGTTTTACTAAATGTAATGATAAAACTAATATCAAAATTCACATTTAATAAATAGTTCTAACATATATATATATGTACAACATTCTAAAGTAAAGGGTCAGAAGATAATTATTTATTTCAATTTAGAAGAACTTTGGAATTAATAAATCATGGAAAAAGAAGAAAAAAACATATAAATATTACTAGAACTAAAACTAAAAGTGTCTCACGGAACCACAAAAAATCAAGTTTCTTGACCTTTCAAAAAATTACTTATATATATATCCATGGTATTTATTATTTAAAATATATTAATTTAATATAGTTTATAATATATTAAAGTTAAAATTTAAATATTGCCAAAAAAGAAGAGAAACATTCTTTTTAGTCTTTCTTTATTTTTGAAATGAAAAAAAAACAATTTATTAAATTAAAAAAATTGATATAAAATGCATATTCTTAATTGTAGATAGTACAAAAAAGGGAAATTCCTTTCTCGTGTGTGCCATTGTCTTTTTCCTCCATATATTTTCGCCCAAATATTCAAAGTCTACAAAATGCAAAGATAATCAGATTTTGTAAATCCAGTAATTAATTTTGTATTTTAGTAATTAAATTTTCCAAAACAATTGTATAAAAAGGGCATTCTTAGTTGTAATTGAGTTTAGCAAAACAAGGGAAACAAAAATAAATTATTGTTTTACTAACATCGTCGTCTGCTAATCTGCTTTGCTTTGACCCTCTCTCTGCATTTTATGTTATCGTGGTAAGATCCCTTTGTTTATGTCTTTTTTTTTAAAAGTTTTATAAATTTGAATTGATGTGGCCTGATTTTGATTTTTTGGGAGTATCTGCTTTCGTTTTAGTTTTTCTGGGATTAATTTTTTGCGATTTATGGGACTGAGGAGGGTTAAAACATCTGAATTCTTATGAATTAAGAAAAATTGCTTAATTAATCAGATGGAGTAAAAATATTAAAAAAAACTACTTAATTAAACAGGAGTAAAAAAGTTTAATGTAGTTGCTTTTTTATGAGAAATTCTTTTGATACGTTGCTAGATTTTTGGCTCTCACTATATATGATTGATTTCCTATTAGGGTTGTACCTCTATTATTTTTTTTCTTTTCTATATGATGGTATTAGATTGGATGGGGTCTAAAATGTTAAATTTGATTATATATTAACTTTACATTTATTAAGAAAAAATGATTTATATATTATATAAGT
>JBCEWC010017883.1:0-12257 GCA_038996855.1 Solanum aculeatissimum
AATCATTATTAGTCCAAGAAGAGTTCAGAACATTTGGATGATTTATGAAATTTCTTTGAAAGATTACGGAGCTATGAATTAAAATTGAATCCAAAAAAGTGTGAATTTGGAATACCCACAGGAAACTTGTTATGATTCATTGTCAGTCAAAAGGGCATAGAGTTGGATCCATCAAAGGTCAAAGCAATCCAAGAACTACCTCCTCCTAGGTCTAATAAGGACATGATAAGTTTTTTGGGGAGACTCAATTATATGACCCATTTCATTGCTCAGTCCACAATAATATGCAAACCCATATTCAAGTTGTTAAAGAAGGAGGAATGTCAAGAGACTTCTAATAAAATCGAGGATTAGTTTTCTAACCCGGTAGTACTGGTCCCACCTGAGCCTAGAAGACCTTTTCTACTATATTTATCTATCATGGATGGTGCATTTGGATGCGTGTTAGGATAACATGATGAGATAGGTAGAAGAGAATAAGCCATTTACTACTTGAGCAAGAAGTTCACCCGATACGAGGTAAGATACACCTTGTTGGAATGAACCTATTGCGCTTTGACTTGGATCGCACAAAAGTTCATACATTACCTGCCTGCATACACCCCGTACTTGATCTCATGAATCAATCCACTCAAGTACATCTTTTAGAAGCCAATACCTATGGGTAAATTGGCAAAATGACAAATTATTTTGAGTGAATTTGATATTGTGTATGTGATATAGAAAGCCAACAAAGAACAAGCCTTGGCTGACCACCTTACGGAAAATCTAGTGGATAAAGATTATAAGTCGCTCAAAACCTACTTCCCTAATGAAGATATGTTGTTTGTGGGAGAAGACATTTCAGAATCATATGATTGGTGGAGGATGTTCTTTGACGGAGCATCAAATTCCAAAGGAGTCGAAATAGGAGTAGTTTTAATTTTTGAAACTTGTCAATATTACCCAATTTAAAAAAAGATTAGGTTTGATTACACAAATAGCATGGCAGAGTGTGAAGCTTACATCCTCAGACTCAAGATGGTTGTAGACATGAACATCAAAAAGCTCTTGGTGATAGGTGATTATGATATGTTAATTCATCAAGTTTGAGGAGAATGGGACACAAAGGATGTTAAAATACTTCCTTACCATCATTACTTAAAGGAGTTGAGTAAGAGATTCACAAAGATTAAGTTCAGACATGTCCCTCGAACGCAAAAATGAGTTTGCCAGTACTTTAGCAACATTGTCCTTAATGATTTGGCATCTAGACAAGAATTACATCAATTCTATTATAGTGGAGATACATGACCAACATACATATTGTTTTCATTTAGATGAGGAATTGGATGGAAAACCATGGTACTACGATATTAAGAGGTTGATAGAAGCACAAGAGTACCTTCAAAATGCTGCAAGCAAGAAAAAATGGACTTTGAGAAGGATGTCCAATCATTTCTTTCTTAATAGAGAAATCCTATAAAGGAGGACTCTAGATTTAGGATTGTTATGATGTGTCGATGCCGCAAAACCGACAAGACTTTTACGGAGATATATGCAGGAATATGTGGACCTCACATGAATGGGTTTACCTTGGAAAAGAAGGTTTTAAGATCTGGATATTTTTGGATGATGATGGAGAGAGAAAACATTCGATACATGCAGAAGTATCACCAATACAAAGTGCATAGAGATTTTATACGAGTCCCACAAAATGAGCTTAATATGATGGGTTCTCCTTGGCTACTTTCTGCTTGGGGAATGGATGTGATTGGACTCATGAGCCTGCCACATCAAATGGACATCATTTCATCCTAGTAGCTATCAATTATTTTACAAAATGGGCTGAAGCTTCAACACACAAGGTAGTGACTAAGAATGCTGTGGTAGATTTTTTTGTAATAATATAGTTTTTTGGTTTGGAATTCCAGAATCAATCATTACAAATAATGTAACAAATCTTAATAGTGATCTTATGCAAGAGATTTGTGAAACGTTCGAGATCACTCATCAAAACTCCATAACCTATCAACAAAAAATGAACGGCGCAGTTGGCGATGCAAAGAAGAATATCAAGAAGATTTTGATGAATATAGTAGATAGTCACAAGCAATGACACGAGAAACTACCATATTGTAATGACCTCAAAGGAAAGTTTTGACTAAGTTACTATTCTACCCTTTTTGAAAGTTTCTTTGGGTCATATTTGGTCGAGTCTAAAAGTTGTATTATGAAAATCTTATTAAACGATAGAGTTTTCAAAGGTTAAAGTTGGATTTTGAGTTTTGAGGTCATTTTGAGTTTTGAGTGTCATAATTCAATTCCATCAGTTCTGGAATACCAAATATGGTCTAGGGGAACTTGCAGAACTGAATTCGGAGTTAAAATGAAGATTTTAGGCCCAAACTTGCATTTCTAATTTATTTTGGAGCATAGATTTGACTTTGGTCAACATTCGGAGTTCAGGAGTTTATATCGACATTCCATTAGTGTAAGTGGTTCAGGGTGATGAAACTAATGCTATAAATAGCTTCATTATAATTTAGATTACCAAAAGAGGGGGAAAACAGTGATTTCTACTTGATTTGGGACTCTACTTGAGGCAAGTGGACTTCTAACCTTTTGTTAAGTATGGATGAACCTTATATGCTCTTATGTGTGTAGAATTAAGTGCTTCAGAGGTAGAATTGTATCATCGTATGTTGGATCATGTCATTTTGGAAAGAATAACCATCTATATGGGGTTTATTTAACTTGTAATTTAACTGTGGATTCATGACCTATGTGATATTGTGAATTATTTGATATGGATAGCGGGAT
Organism: Solanum aculeatissimum; assembly: GCA_038996855.1. Lineage (NCBI taxonomy): Eukaryota > Viridiplantae > Streptophyta > Magnoliopsida > Solanales > Solanaceae > Solanum > Solanum aculeatissimum. The sequence goes on from JBCEWC010017883.1 coordinate 2,803, forward strand.
GATTCTTATATTGTGATATGATTGATATATTGGCACTATGGTGATATTAAGACACATGAGAATTTATCAGTTTCTTTTGTTGAGGTACATGATATATATATATATATATATATGTGTGTGTGTGTGGACACCTTGCATATTTCATTAACATGAGCATGCCTTTCTGTCATTATTATGTACATTGCTTGATGATCCATTAATGATGAGAAGCTGAAGGGAAATTGTTCTGGTGGATATTATGATTCATGTGTAGCCCTGATGATATTGATATATTAGTGACATGAGCCAAGGACATTGCCGACCATGATCACAGATACATGGTCCATGTGTGGCCCCCATGGGTTCTAATTGAGGTAGATAATCATATCTGATCAGTGGATGCGTATTCTATAATAGACATACATCATAATTATTTAATATTGCATTACATGATATATACCTCATGGCATACACTCCATCTCACATCATATTGTGTTGATACTGTTGTATGTTCTATACTTACCTTATCCCTGTTTGTAAGTAAGTGTTGAATCTACTTGTATTCTTGTGTATTTAGATATTATACCAAATGATGAGTATATCTATATTACTATGATTTGTATATTATATTCTGTTAGGACTTTTCTAAGTGCAGGGTTGTAGTTTAGTGGACTGTGGTTAGGATTAAGGAGTTACTTGTGTTCTTCATTGCTTTACTTTAGGTTAGTTCTATTTTGCTGAGTACCCTGTTGTTTAGCGCTCACCCCTTACTATATTTTTGTAGGTTGTGAACCTAGTCCATCCTGTTAGATTTCTATTCATTGGATCGAGTTTCTAGATTACTTGAAAGGTAGCTGCCTATGTCATCAACAAACCTTTGAGGATCCATTTTATATTTTTTGTTTTATTTGAGGACTAGACATTATGACTTATACATTTCATCTGCATATTCTGTATTTAGAGGCTTGTACATGTGACACTAGTTCTTGGGATGGTTGTAGTTGTTCTTCCATATTTATATATCTTATTAGACTGTTATCTTTTGCTTTTACTATTTTGTTAAGTTGTTGGGTTTTGGGCTGACTCGCGTTGGTGGGTTAGGTGAGTTCTATTAAACTTGGATCTTGGGTCATAACAATTTGGTATCAGAGCCTAGGTTCATAGGTATCACATGTGTACAAGCCCAGTCGAGTAGAGTCTTAAGGATTAGTGTGGAGACGTCTGTTGCTTATCTTTCAGAGGCTACAAAGACTTTTAGGAAATCATCTACAACTTCATTCTATTCAATTCCTGCATGGGTCTTATTTAAGTGTTGAGTATTTGTGTGTTATTTTGATAGATGGCGAGAAACAAAGCTACCACTTCTTCAGAACGAGGAGAAGCCACCCTTAATATTGCTATTGAGACCCCGACTAGGGGTAGGGGTCGTGCTAGAGGGAGAGCTAGAGGCCAAGACTAATAAGCCATATCAGCGAGTGATTATATCCAGGGTATCTCCTCCGAGCCAACTTTTGAGCCTAGAGAAGAGCGGGTTCCATATGAGATTACTGCAACACCACTATTTTAGGATACACTAGTAAGAGTTTTGAGTGTGTTTGACACTTTGGGGGAAGACTGGTAGCCTAACGGATACTCCTGGTACTTTATAAACTCGAGTTGGTGTTTAGCTCCCAGATCAATAGCAGGCCCTTATGAACCAAGTTCAGTTGGAGCAGCCACTAGTAGTTCTAATTGTTGAGATTCTACCAATTATTGCCTTCACTGATGATGAGCAACATAGATACGAGAAGTTCAAAAAGATGGAGCTACCACAGTTCTAGTGTGGCAAGATAGAGGATGCTTATGAGTTCCTGACTACTTGTAGAGAGATGCTTGATACCATGGGTCTGGAAGATACACATGACATGAGATATATCACTCTCCGGCTCCATGGGCTACCCAGGGAGTGATGGAGGACTTATTTAGGATCCCTTCTAGCTGAGTCCCCTCAGATGACTTAGGAGGTATTTTTCGATGCTTTGCATAATCGTTTTATTCCTTCGAGCATCCGAGAGGAGAGTTGATTAAGATTTGAGAGCTTGAGGCTGGGCACTATGATAGTTTCATAGTATGAGGTTTGCTTCTTCCAATTAGCCTGTCATGCTACATCTAAACTTCCAACCAAGGAAGAGAAGATCCTTTGATTTGTGAGAGGGTTAGTTTATTCTATCAGGCAGTCAATATTCTGGGTAGCTAGAGATGGGGCGTCCTTTCAGTTGGTGGTTAGTATTGCCAAAGAGGCAGAGTTAATCCAGGGAGAGGAGTTTAGGGATCCCAAAAGGGTCCTACTTTGGGACGATACTCAGGTGACTTATCGGGGGCAATTTTATGGTCAAAAGAGGTAGTTTATTTCAATGTCGTGGGGTTCATGCAACTCTGCCAGCTTCAGATTGGGGGAGAGGGCCCCGAGATTCTTATAGTTTAGGGCAAAGTTTATCTGGTTCTCTGTAGAGGCCTATAGGCCAGGAAGGTTGTAATATTCTCTTTACTTCTTCACAATAGTAGTTCACTGTAAGGTCTTGCTATGGGTGTGGGTCTCCTAATTATTTAATGCATCAATGCCCTAGGAAGACTCATTTTGAGACCCACCATACATAATCTGCCACATCGATTATAGATCCAACACCACCAACCCAGAGGTTCATCCCCACAGAATATGAGTCATCGTAGAGGTTAGGCTGATAGAGGTGGATGTACTAGTAGTAAGGGAGCAAATTATATTTTCACTCAATCAGGTGGTAGAGGGTTAGTTTCTTCGAGTGGAGACCTAGGTAATTATTATTATGCTTTTCCAAGAAGGCCTGAGGCTGAGGCTTTTGATTCTATGATTACATATATTTTTCTAGTTTGCCATTGCCCTGTATTTGCATTATTTGATCCTTGCTCCACTTATTCACATGTATCTACTTATTTCTTCTTGGTGTTTGAGTTGCCTTTTGATTCCATGTCTATTCTTGTTTATGTTTTGACCCCAATAGGAGAGCCCTTAGTAGTAGATCGGGTGTACTGATCTTGTCTTGTTACTTTTGCAGGCTATGAGACTTGGGTAGATATGATTATATTGGATATGGTAGATTTTGATGTTATTCTAGATATAGATTAGGTATGTCCTTATCGTGCTATTCTTGATTATTATACCAAGACCATAGATCGAAGATTGAGTGGACTGGTTCAAAGGGTTCCTATCCTAGTAAAGTCATATCTTATATAAGGGCCCAAAAGTTGATTGATCGAGGTTGTTTGGATTACTTAGATTTTATTCGTTACACTGCTACTGAGTCACCTTCTTTAGAGTCTATTCTGGTGGTTTGTGAGTTCCCAGATGTGTTTCCTACTGATTTACCAGGAGTCCCTCCTAATTGGGACATTGATTTCACTATTGACCTTGAGCTAGGCACCAAATCCATTTCTATCACTCCCTATCGAATGGCTCCAGTTGAGTTGAAAGAGATAAAGGAGAAACTTCAGGATCTATTGAATAAGGGCTATATTCTTCTTAAGGTTTCACCTTGGGTGCCCCATTTATGTTTGTTAAGAAGAAGGATGGGTCTATAAGGATATGTATTGATTATAGATAGTTGAAAAAAATGATTGTCAAGAACAAGTACCCTCTTCCTCGCATTGATGATCTATTTGAAAAACTTTAGGGAGCTGCATTGTTTTCTAAGATTGACTTGAGGTCTGGGTATCATCAGCTCTGCATTCGTCCATAAGATATTCCCAAGATAACTTTTTGGCCCATGTATGGACATTCTGATTATTTTGTTATGTCCTTTGGTTTGACTAACACCCTTGTAACATTTATGGAGTTGATGAATCAGGTGTTCAGGCCATGTCTGGATTTGTTTGTAATTATGTTCATCGATGATATTTTGGTCTATTCAAAGACTGAAGAGGACCATGTGAGACACATGAGGATTGTACTCTAGAGGCTCAGAGAAGAGAAGTTGTATGCCAAATTCTCCAAGGGCAAGTTTTGGTTGAGTTTGGTGGCATTCTTGGGGCACATGGGTCTAAAGGAGGGTATTCGAGTTGATCTGGCGAAGATTAAAGCCGTTCAGGGTTAGACTAGGCCTACCTTAGCTATAGAGATTAACACTTTTGTGGGCTTGGCTGGTTATTATTGCCGTTTTGTTTAGGGTTTCTCCACTATTACAACTCCACTAGCTAGACTTACTCAGCAAAATGTCGTGTTCCATTGGTTCGATGCTTATGAGAAGAGCTTCCAAAAGCTCAAGTTATTGTTGACTTCAGCTCATATTCTGACATTTTTGGAGGACGTTATCAATTTCAAAGTCTATTGTGATACTTTGGGAGTGGGGATAGGTGGTGTGTTGATGTAGAAAGGTAAGGTTATTGCTTATGCCTCTAGACAATTGAAAGTTCATGATAAGAACAATCCTACCTATGATTTGGAGTTAGTTATGGTTGTGTTCGTGTTAAGGTTATAGCATTATTACCTTTATGGGGTCCATTGTGAGATCTTTACTGACCAACACAATCTTTAGTATATCTTTAGTTAGCGGGATCTAAGTATCAAGAAAAGAATATGGATTGAGCTTCTAAAGGATTATAACTTGACTATTCTCTATCATTTTGGGAAGGCCAATGTGATGGCCGATGCATTGAGTTTGAAGAATTCTAGTATGGGAAGCCTAGGAGCTATCCAGGTTGCGGAGAGACCATTAGATAGAGATGTTCAGAGGTTGGCTAATGGGTTAGTGAGGTTGCTGATTTTAGAGAAGGGTGGAGTGCTTGCTTCCATTGAGGCCTGCTCATCTTTGATGGATCAGATTTGTAAGAGGCTGTTTGAGGATGAAAAGTTGTGTATTATTTGGGATAAAGTGACTAGAGGTGAAACTAGGGATGCAATGCTTGATTTTGATGGTGTTTTTAGGATTGGGAGTCATATCATTGTACCTAAAGTAGGAGATTTGACTAGATTGATACTGGAGGAGGCACATTGTGCTAGATATTCCATTTACCTAGGGGCAGGGAAAATGACTTGGGACATCATTATTGGTGGCCTGGTATGAAGAGATACATAGCCAAGTTCGTTGCCAAGTGCTTGACAAGTTAACAGGTCAAGTGTGAGCACAAGAGGCTAGGTGGAGAGATTCAAAAGATGCCCATTCTCGAGTGTAAGTGGGAACGCATTGTCATAGACTTCATTGTTATCTTACCTCTTACTGTCGAGGTTTTTTATTCTTTTTGGGTACTGCTGGATCGATTGACTAAGTCTGCGTACTTCATTCTAGTCAAAGTGAGGTATACTTCCAAAAGATTGGCCTAGCTTTATATCAGTTTGATTGTGGGACTACATGGGGTACCAGTGTCCATTGTATCGGATCATGGCTCATTGTTTACTTCATACTTTTGGAGGGCCTTATATCATGGTTTGTGTACCCATTAGATTGAGTATAACTTTTCACCGTAAGACTGATGGCTAGTCTGAGAGGACCATTCATGTACTAGAGGATATGCTTCAAGCCTGTGTTATTGATTTTAGAGCTAGATGGGATCAATATTTGGCCTTGGCAGAGTTTGCTTACAACAATAGTTACCATTCCAGTATTCAGATGGCTCCTTTTGAGGCCTTGTATGGCTGGAGGTATAGATCACCCATAGGATGGTTTGACTCAGTAGTGGTGGTGAGTATGGATGTTGACACGTTGAGAGATAATCTTTAGTGGGTGCGGTTGATTCAGAGTAGATTGGTGATAACCCAAAGTTGCCAAAAGAGCTATGTTGATAGACGGGTTTGACCTTTGGATTTTGCAGTTAGGATATGGTTTGGTTTAAAGTCTCACCTTTAAAAGGAGTTATGAGATTTGGGATAAAGGCAAGCCAAGCATGATGTTTATTGGACCTTTTGAGATTCTTAGTAGAGTGGGGGAGGTGGCTTATCGACTTGCTTTGCCACCCAACTTGACTTCAGTCTATCTTATTTTCCGTATTTTGATGTTGCAGCATTACATCCCAGACGAGTCTCATGCTATTTCTATGGATTCAGTTGAGTTGACCCCTGATTTGACTTATAAGAAGCAGCCAGTGGCCATTTTTGATAGACAAAGTTGACAACAAAGGAGATCGCTTCAATGAAGCTCCAGTGGAGCCATAGGCCCAAGAGTGAGGCCACATGGGAGATAGAGTCTAATATGCGGGCTCGATATCCTCAATTGTTCGAGCCTTCACGTATGTCTCTTATCTCATGTTCAAGGACAAATATTATTTTTAGTAGTGGATGATGTAATGACCTCGAAGGTCATTTTTTATATTTTTGACTTAATTACTATTATGCCATTCTTGAAAGTTGCCTTGGATTATATTTGGTGGAGTCTAAAAGTTGGATTTTCAAAATCTTGTAAAAAGTTGGAGTTTTGCAAAAGAAAGAGTTTTCAAAGGCTTAAAGTTGGAAATTTTGAGTTTTGAGATCTTTTTGAGTTTCAAGTGAAAAAATTTGATTTTGTTGATTTTACCAATTCCGAAATGCCGAATCTGGTCTACGAGAACTTGCAGAACTAAATTTGGAGTTAAAATGGAGATTTTAGGCCCAAAGTTGCATTTCTAGTTTATTTTGGAGCATAATTTGACTTTGGTCAAAATTCAGAGTTCGGGAGATTTTATCAAAATTTCATTAGTTTTAGTGGTTCCGGGTGATAAAACTAACGCTATAAATGGCTTCGTTGCAATTTTTAGAGCTTCCATGAATATTTTGAGTTTTTGAGTCTGAAACTAGTTTAAATGATCTTTCTCGGGTTCGACACCATGGGGATTATGGATTCTAATTATGACGATTACATTGAGTCTGGATCGTTATTATTTGTAGGGTCCTATGTTTGGTTTGTGTTCATGGGGTTCCGAATGAATTCTCAAGGGTCCAGTTTTTGTTTTGGGAAATTTGTGTTTTGCTGGTTTTAACTGTTTCAGGTGTAGGTCCAGGTTGTTCTCCACGATCGCATCCAAAGCTCTGCATTCGTGGAGGTTAATTCATTTAGACCTCCGAGTTTGAAGAATGGGGTCCACATTCGTGGATTTGTGGCGTGTGAGGTTTCCCAAGCCTCCGCGCTTGCTGAGTACACTTTCATGTTAACGGAGTACTGGTTCCCCCTTATAACAATCTGAAAATTTTCGAACTTCATAATGGTTGATCAAGGTTAGTGTTAAACTGGTCATGGATGAATTTTGGTAGCCATGGGTTGTATTTAAGTGGCCGGATTCAAAAGGCATCATTTGGTGAAGTTGTAAGGCCTGTTGGGCAGTGAACTTTGGAAAGTCATAACATTTGGTACAGGATGAACTGTGTGGGCTGCTATATATCAAATCGAAGATATTTGAGTTATCTTCGCAACACAACTAGTTTCACGCAATTCTTAGTTCTTTTTTGAATGTTATTTCCCTTGCAGTGAGACTACCCGTATTTGGAAGTACGCTGGAAAAGGGTTCTGGAGTTGGGACTAAGTGCTGGACCACAGACCGTTTGGGGTTCCACGGTCCATGGTGATGCTTGTGGGTTAGTACAGTGTGATCCTAGAGGCTAGGGTCCAAGACATGGACTAATTATGGTCCCACGTACCACCTCACGGTTCGTGTGACCCTTCACGGCCTGTGAGGGGTCCCGTGAAGTTAGGCAGAATGTTGTCCAGGGTTCGGGGTTAGACTCTGGACTAAGTGATACGCCACGGACCAGTACAAGGTCCGTATACATATACACGGTCCATGAGGCCCTTCGTGAAGTGATCCAGAAAGTCCTCCGAGAGTTCTAGTCGAAGCCGAGACCAAGTGAAGTGTCACAAGCAGGTACACGGCCCGTGGACCAGTAAACAGGCACTGTGTGCCTTCCGTGTGTGTAACAACCCAAATTTTTTTGAAATATCCTTACGATTGGCCTTGTATGATATACTACTGGGCATGGTTAAGTTTGGGTAGCCACGGGTTTAGTTTAAGTGGCCGAACACAAAATGGGCTAGTTCGTGGCCTAGAGGGACAGATTTGGCAGTGTACTTTAAACGGTCACAACCATTTATATGGGTTAAAAAATATGGGCTACTATATATAAAATAGAATCTTTTTGAGTTAGCTTCACAACGCAACTGGTTTCACTCGATTCGGAGTTCGGATGAGGAAGTTATGGCCCAAACAGTGGGACTGTCTGAAATTCAGAAGACATTGGAGATAGGCTCAGAAAAGTGGCTAAAGGAAGCGAGACGGAATGTGAAACATGTCATGGTCTGTGAGGGGTGTCATGGGGTGTTCCATAGAGCTAGGGGTGGCCAGGAACTACCCCATGAGACAAGTGGTGAGCTACGGACCATCAAACGGTCCGTGTGCATGCTCACGGCTCGTGTACAGTCCCGTCAAGTGGGACAGTAGCTAGGAAAAGCCATGGACAAGGTTAGGTGACTAATTCTAGGGTCACGAGACAGGTACACGGCCAGTCAACCTCCACACGGTCTATCAAAAGTGTCCGTCAAGTGTTACAAAAAGTCTTCCGAGAGTTCACGTTGGAAATTTGGTTAAGTGTTGTGAGTTAGAGGATGAGACGTTCCGTGTGACCACCAGACGGGTAATTTAGCATCCGTCTCACATTTCTTAATCTCGAAAAGCTGCATTTTATTAATGATAATTTCATGATTTAACATTTTCTTCAGCCCTTTGTTTTTGGTACCTTAAGGTCTCCTAAACCCCTAAGACATTCCCCAAATCCTCATTCATTATTATGGAGGAAAACTTGTTCTGATTAATCATGTGTTACAATCTATGCCCATCCACCTTTTCTCTTCTGTTATTCCTCCTAGTACTACTATTAAGCAAGTACAAAGCCTGATTGCGGATTTTTTCTGGGGTTAGAGAAATGATAAGAGAAAATTCCATTGGGCTTCTCGGAAGAATCTCAGCTTTCCTGTACAGGAAGGGGGAATTGGAACTAAGCTACTAACAGACGTTGCTGCTTCTCTTCAATGCAAACATTGGTGGAATTTTAGGTCTAAAACTTCTTTGTGGGGGGATTTCTTGATGGCAAAATACTGCCAAAGAGCTAACCCAACTGTTAAACAATGGGACACTGGCCAATCTAGATTGTGGAATAGAATGTTGAAAACTGGACCTAAGCTAGAACCGCATATTCATTGGGAAATATGCTCAGGGACAACTTATTTTTGGTGGGACAACTGGTTAGGAATTGGCCCCTGGCTCAACATACCACTGGTATCTCAAGATTTAATAATGCAAAGGTATCGGATTTCCTCAGTAATGGAGAATGGGATGTGGATCAATTGGTACAGGTAATCTCTCCATTACTCATGGCTTCTATTCTATCTCACAATTTTAATTTTGTGGCAGGAAAACCAGATAGGGCTATTTGGAACTTGAATACCAATGGCAATTTCTCTTGCTCCTCTGCATGGAATCAAATAAGGGAAAGGAGAACCAAATCA
>JBCEWC010017884.1:0-12256 GCA_038996855.1 Solanum aculeatissimum
CCCAAAAAAGGAACATTGTCCTCAATGTAGAATAACTAAGGCAATAAATATAAGATAAAGGGATGAGTTTAAGAATCCTTCCGATACACTTCATATTGCACTAAAGTTGGGACTGAAGGGAGCTTTACTTGTTCCAAGTCACCCTGAATTCCTTAGAAGAAATTCTTCTTCATGTGTGGGCGAACTTTTTTTCTCTACTTGCTTTGTTCTTTTCCATCCTAGACTCAAACTGGTAGGCCAAAGTCTACTCTCTAGCCTTTTCAGTCTTTGCTTGGTCACGGTCCTCCACAGCCTCACGTTTGTTCTTGAAAATATTACCCTTAACTATCATAAGTAGGAAACGATATATGTTTTGCATTGAGTTGGCCATGGAGGTTTTGTTTTCTTATGGCCACTTGAGGATATAAGCTACCTTTTCTCCTCGTTCAAGACATGCAAAAGGACAAATCAATCTATGGTAGAGATTGTTCGAGTTCTTCCCAAATTGTATCACACCCTTTATCATTAGAGACTTCAATTGCATCTGAACTGTTACGCAAAACTAGCCAAACAATGTGAGGACATACAATAGGTGAAAATTTTAGCAAAGACTTCATGGTTTTCGAGGTCATTTAGCCTGCACAACCAATTCAGCGAGTTACCAAATGCGGTCGGCAATCCAAATATCCTTCGCCAAATTTAGCAGTAAACTGAGGTTAAGGAGTTATCACACTAGGCGATGCTTGAGATTGATCAGCGATCAAATGAATCATATCGGTAGTCTTAATGTGAATTGTCAAAAGTAATAGAAACAATATTCAACAGGGTGCAATCAAACGTGATGCATGTGTCTAGTCAGCGTATAGCCAAGTAGTTTTCGAAGGTCAAATTGACCACTTTAGACATTAATTGGCAGTAAAGAATCTCAAGATCCTCAAAATATTTAAGATTATAACAACAAACCAAGGGAGAGTTTCACAACATAGGCCAAACCCAAATAGGCAATCATTTCATTTGTGCGATTCTGGTTAAACGACAACTTACCCTTAAGAATGATGTCACCCAATACATCATAAGGCAAGTTCAAGTCATTAAATCCCAAACAAAGGGCTACTCAATTCACAAATCAAGCCATTACCACTAAAGTCGAAAGCATTTTCCAGTTTGCAGAGGTCAATAATCAGAAGCAACATGACTCACTTTCCACATTCATAAAATCAAAACATTTAAAGACATATATTGTGAATAAAACCTAGGTATCCACATTACGCATCACCCCATTGAACCTCTCAAACCTATTTTCATGGCAGCACCAAGTTTAACAAAAACAAAATCACATTTCTGAAGCTCCATATGCTAACAATAGAAGTGGAAAGGATGGTAGTGAAGTTGTATACATCACTCCCAGCAAAAAGAAAGAAGGAAAAGAAACTAGAGTGGAAGATATAGACTTCGGATGGTGAGTTTTTGAAGGAGGAAAGATGGGGAGATGAAAAGTAAAAGAGATTAATGAGCATTTAAGGGATAAGGCAGAAAAGCTTTGTCTTTAGAATTACTGTTCACTTTTGCAGAGCATAGTTGGTGATGTATCTATCGTGCTTAAGACCACTTTTTCTTACCTCACCTTAAAGCTTAATCCACGGACTAAAAAAAAGGATAATTGAGTATTGCCAAAAACATTTGGCTATATGCCAAGTTAGGAGTTTGATTGCCTAATTGTGCAGTGACTCACTCTCGCAATTGCCCTCAAAGTGTGGTTAAGGTCTTCATCGCCTTCTTCATTCGACAACACGTCAATTTTCTACTATGCCCGCCTAATTTTGCAACAATCTTGGACTCTTCAAGGCCCACAAAGTAAAGTCTATTTTGAGATTGCTCTTTAAATTTAGGGACACGTCGAATGTTCATGGAGATCACCAAATTTTAAAGCAACTAATGGATCTTGATGATGAGCCATAAGGTGGGAAAATAGGTTGTCGCCCCTTTTGTTCGGCGATACTGCAACTTGGACTTGAGACCGCTTAATTTAATAGAAACTCCAAGGTCATGGAATGACCCACAAAGAAGTCAAAACCGAGGTCACTGAGTTTAGTTGGTGTTTCACCAATTTTTAGCATGATATTACCTTTCTTCCTCTGTTTTATTTCTCAACATACCTGTAACCATCAATACACTATAAATCCACTAATCACTTGGGTTGCCTTCCAAGAAATATCTGAGTTTACATTATGGCACGACAATGTCTTTTACAAGTTAAACATCATTCATATACACAATATTAACCACCCATACATCTAGTGATTTTCCATAGTATTTTTTTAACCTTTGCCCACTCGTCTTGAATTTCTCCCCTTTTTGGTTTTTGACTTCTACCGCACCATAAACAAGTACTTCCTTAAACTTGAATGGTCTAGACCACTTTGACTTGATCTTCTCAGGGAACAAATGCATTCTTGAGTTATAAAGCATTATTGGATCCCCTTCAGCAAACTCTCTTTTCAAAATCATTAGAGCATGCCACTTATTCATGTTTTCCCTATAAATAGCTGAGCTTTCATAAGCTTTCAACCTGAACTCATCCAATAAATGATGTTGGGTCAGTCAAGCCTGTAAATCTTCATTATGATTAAAATTAGCCTTTTCAAAACCTTGAATGCACGGTATTCTAATTCCATAGGCAAATGGCATGCCTTGCAAAAAAACAACTCATAAGATGACATACCTACGAGGACTTTGTATGTTGCCTGGTAGGCCCATAATATATCATCAAACTTTGTTGCCCAATCGCTTTGATTTCCATTCACAATCTTTGCAAAGATCATTTTTATCTCCCCATTAGATACCTCCACTTGCCCATTGGTTTGTGGGTGATAAGGAGTTCTTAGCCTTTGTTTAACCCCGCACTTGCTTAGCAATGACCCAAATATCCTATTGCACAAATAGGATCCACCATCTATAATGATGGCTTGGGGCATGCCAAATCAAGTAAGGATATTTTAATTCAAAAACTACACCGCCCCTTTGCAATCATTAGTTGGTAATATCACTGCTTCACTCATTTTGAAACATAGTCAACAACCAACAAAATATACTTGTTGCCAAAGGAGCTTATGAAAGGTCCCATAAAATCAATCCCCCATACATCAAACACTTTTAATTCAAGAATTGGAGTTAATGGGAATTTGTTCCTTCTAGAGATGTTTCCCTGTAGTTGGCACTTTGGACATTCCTTAGCATACTCATGAGCATCCTTAAGGAGTGTCGGCCAATAATACCCACTCTAGAGCACCTTAGAAGCAGCCCTTATTCCTCCATGATGACCCTCAACTGCTAATGAATGGAATTCCTCTAAAATTACCTCTATTGCAGACTCTGATACACACCTTCGGATCATGTTATCTGCATTCCTTGAAAATATAGAGCTTGTCCCAATAGTACTTGTTCACATCATGCAAAACTTCTTCTTTTGCTGGGAGTTAGGAAAGTCTAAGACGATTCCACAAACCAAATAGTTTGCAAAATCTCCATACCATGGGGTAGCAACTGTAGCTATTCTCATCACTGCCTCATCAGAAAACTTATTAGAGATTTCTTCCTCCTCACTATTAGAACATGGTGGCTCAAGTCTCGATAGATAGTCATCCACCTAGTTCATCTAGCCCTTCCTATCTTTCACCTCAAAATCAAATTCTTGCAATAGTAGGACCCATTAGATAAGCCTTGGATTAGCTTTTTTTTTACTATAAGATGGTGAAGTGTTGCGCGGTCAGTGTGGACAACAACTCTTGTGCCCAGAAGATAGACGCAAAACTTTTCAAAACCATAGTTAAGTCCCACTAGGACGGTCATTGGGTATCCAATTTGCATGTAATATAGACAGATTGGAAAAGTCCCTTTATGGAAGGACCTATGTAGAAGCTCATTCGGGACAAAGAAAATCTTTGACACAGATTTAGGCGGTATCGGTACAACCAACGCAGTTGTTCCTATTTCATTTTCATTTTTGAAAGCCCTCTAAATGAAAGACGACCAGCTCTACAACTTTGAGTGTCTATCTTCCAAAACCAAGTTGTGTAGCATCCTAGATTTTCCCTATTCTTTTTTTTATTCTATTTTTTAGATGATTGATAATGTTCCTTTGAAATCAAAGAATATTGAAATAGTGTCTTCCTCCTTTTCAAAAAGCTATCAATTTTTTATAGAAACTTCCAATTATATCAGGAAAGAATTATATATATAATAGAAGGGTTGGAGTGTGGTAGAATTCCTCGATACGGTCATTCGGGAAGTCCCTCCAAGGGCAACTCCCTTTTTAAGTCGTAGATACTGCAATGGACATTCTTGGTTGAATGTACCATCAGTCTTAAGACTTGATAGTACAGTCATAGCCCTTACCTCACTAATCTTTTATTTTCTCTCGAGATTTAGTTTGAGTTGTGGCATAAGCAACTTCATATTGCTATAGGCTCTAGTTAGGACTTAGATATGAACACCCCCCCCCCCCATTTGTTAGAATCCACCCTCGTCTCTTTTTTTAAAAAAAAAAGAATTAAAAAAGAGGGGAGAGGTTGTGGGGAGAAATTAAAAGAAGATATTGGAACATAAATTTGGAAGAGATGATGGAGGCAGGAGTCAAAAAAAAAAAGTAAGACCCATGTGAACATTTAGTTTTGTTACCGGCCAGAGCTCCTAGCCCTTTTGATTCTGTTTTATCTCAGTTAAACTCCATACCTCTATCAATTCATTCTTTGCCACATATCTCTTTCTTTTTCTTTGTTTCCTTTTGAAAGGAAAGCCCATCTTATGAGCCCTACGAGCTCACGGGGCATCAATCACTTGGAGGATTTTATCGACCACCATACATGAGATTTTCATCTCATATGACTCCTCTGTGATAATAAGCAATTTGTGATTAATAAAAAGTACCACAGGATTTTGTACCTATCAGTCTTGGATCCTCACCTTAGATAGTTTCATTTGGTTATGAAAGAAAGGCTTTATCCTTAGCATTAAGGTCTCTATAAATAAAATTAGGAGGTCTTTATTTTCATTTTTTTCTTAGTCATTTATAATAGAACAAGTAATAAAATAGAAGAGAATATATCAGAATTTTCATCTGTATGAGCTAATCGTACCGAGGGTTCGAATCCCTCTCTTTCTTTTTCAAAGAAGGACGGAGAAGACACACTGCCTACTCTGATTGAGCATGAAGTCAAACCAAGACCAATCAATATCCGAACGGAATGAATTCGAACTGACAATTTATTTATCCTTGCAACTATCCCAAGGTATCATTTCTAATACATCTGTGGGGCAGGCTCGGAGACATTGAGTACATCTTATACACGTATCATAATTTTTTATTGAATATGACATTGGGTCTATACTCTTGCCCCCCGAGGCTACTATAGGTGTTGTTTCAAGTAAGGTGTCTAAAGAAGATTATGTGTTATTTTCCTTGGAGACAAATGAGGAGGCCTTGGGAGTTGAGATCATCCCATTGGAGTATGGAGAGTTACCACGGTCTCGGCCTTACCAGAATTGGAGGTGTACTAATCAATGAATTTAGGACGAGTAACCCTCACTAGAAACACTAGATCCTTTCCTACTTCCTTAGAGATTCTCGTTCTATCAATAGCTTAAAACTGGCTCAAAGAAGGAATTCTTTTGCTTTGTAGACTGAATGATGCCACAAGAAAGATGACTACCCAGTGTCGTTCATTGATCAGATCCTAGAAAACCTAGCTGGACAAAAATACTACTAATTTCTAGATGGGTACTCAGGGTACAATTAGATCACGAATGACCTTGAGGACCAAGAAATGACAACCTTCACCTGTTCTAATGGGACTTATGCATTCAAGAGAATGTCCTTTGGATTATGCAATGCACCTTCCACTTTCCAAAGGTGCATAATGGCTATATTTTATGACAAGGTGGAGGAATTTTTTGAGATATTCATGGATGTCTTTTCAGTGTTTTCGGAGTCATTAAAGGCATGTTTGAGGACTCTAGACAAGGTATTGGCCTACTGTAAAGAGACAAATCTCATCCTTAATTAGGAAAAATGTCATTTCCTAGTAAAGGAAGAGACAGTACTAGGCCATAAGGTGTCAAAGCAGAGGTTAGAGGTAGACAGAATGAAAGTAGAAGTAATTGAGAAGTTGCCTTCACCATTGTTAGTTAAGGGAGTTTGAAGCTTTCTTGTTCATGTTGGGTTCTACAGGAGATTTATCAAGGATTTCTCAAAGATATCAACGTGTAACGACTTGACCTAGGGGCCTAGTCATCACACGAGGAATGAGTTACCAGAGGGCAGCTTATCCAATCTATCTTAAATATATTAAGAACTCATAGGCATTAAACATATAGAAATGTTGAAGTAAAATGGGGAAGGGTCTATGGGCTTTTTATGACAATAAAGCAACATTTAAAAAAGTATGAATAACTAACATGTTTCGTCCATAATTATACCGACTACTGCATTGATGGACAAAACTGATAACGGTCGATTTCCATCAAATATAAAAGACTCCATAATTAAATAACATAGAAAGTGAAAGCCTTAAAAGGGTAACATATACATCATCTCAAAATAAAATACAAGCTAGAATGGAAAATGGTAGAGTCCTGAAATAAGGGCTCACCACAATAAAAGTACTAGTCTGAAATGCCAAAAACTAGCCACGAGCCAGTGGAGGAGTACATTTCTCTACATGGTTAAATCATGCAGGCAAAATACGCGTTAGTACTTTTTGAATGTACTAAGTATGTGAGATGCAATGTGATGCATGAAATTATAATGTCATCATTCATAAGTAAAACTTATACATATAAAGTAGTCAAGATACTCAATATGCACTTAAACATGAACAAAAAATATCGCTCAATATGAATGGAGTAAATGCATAAAAGATCACATGTAGAGTAATCATATCATAGAGTCATAAACTTGTGGGAGAAGACCTTAACCAACATATAAGACCATGTGAGCTACTACATGGAATCCAACATAACCCCTTACATAGGCATGAGGAGACCACTTTTCGGGTGGAACTCTGCCAACTTCGCATGCATCTTAAATAACATAAATGATCTATGTGGATCCACTCTCCCTTGAAAACATTCATCCTCAAATGAGACAAAAGCAAGCTTGAGTAGAGTAAATAGATAGCAAATTACCCAACATGAATGTAATAATGCAACTTAAAACATCAATTTCATAAAATCCTCAAACTTATGTATCAATGTTATTTAGAAAATACTATCATAATCATGCATGCATGAAATATAATAAGGAAAAAATGATATGGAAGAATTTAGGAGGAATAGTCCATATCTAGGTACCTTAGGCTTTAAAAGAAGGAAAGAGGTAGGGATATCATTTCATCATGTCCACTTCTGTTTCCCATGGAGAACTCTCAACTTGTTGGTTCCTCCATAGTACCTTAATGAATGCAACTTCCTTGTTTCTTAACTTTTTCACTTGTCAGTCCAAAATTTCAATGGATATCTCCTCATAAGTCAAATTCTCTTCAGACTTACATCCTTCAATAGAATAATAGAGTTTGGGTCGCCCATATATTTCTTCAACATCGACACATGAAACACCAGATGAACTATGGCTAACTCCAATGGTAAGTCTAGTTCATAGGATATCTTACCAACTCGCTTTAAGATTCTATAAGGTCCTATATACGTAAGACTCAATTTACCTCTTTTGCAAAAATGAATTACATCTTTCATGGGTGAAACCTTCAAATAGATCCAATCACCTACATCAAACTCAAGGTTCCTTCTCCTAACATCGGAATGTGACTTTTGGTGACTTTGGACAACTTTTAGCTTTTTTCTTATAATTCTCACCATTTCCATAGCATCAAATACTAAGCCAATTCGAATCAACGCCCTTTCTCCAACTTAACACTTTCCTACCGGTGACCTACATCTTTTACCATACAAGGCTTCAAACGGTGTTATCTTAATACTTGAGTGATAACTTTTGTTGTAAGCAAATTCAATAAGAAGGAGGTAATCATCCCAATTTCCTATAAAATCTAACATACAAGCCCTTAGAATGTCTTCTAGTATTTGAATGGTCCTCTCGGCTTGTCCATTCATTTGTGGGTGAAAAGCGATGCCAAGTTTAACTTTAGTGTGTAGAACTCTTTGAAATGATTTTCAAAAGTGAGAGGTGAATTTCCACAATCTGATATGATAGACAATGGAACTCCGTGTAATCTCACCAATTCTCAAATATAAACCTTAGCATATTCCTTGGAACTATATGAAGTCTTCACCCGTAAAAAGAGAGTTGATTTCGTCATTCTATTCACAATTACCCAAATTGAATCATATTGCTTCCAGGTCCTAGGCAAACCTGTTAGGAAGTCCATGTTCACATCCTCCCACTTCCAAGTGGGAATTCAATCTCTTGGGCTAAGCAACCTGGCCTTTGATGTTCAACATTCACTTGTTGAAAATTTGAACATTCTACCACACACTTTGCTATATCTTTCTTCAAGCCATTCTACCAATACGCTTCCCTCAAATCTCTATGCATTTTGGTGGATCTCAAATGAATAGAATACCAAGAGTTATGAGTTTCCTCTAGCACATTTTCCATTAGGTCATCAACATTTAGAACACAAAGCCATCCTTGGTAAGAAGTATTCGATCTCCCCCTAACTTTCTTTGTCCTATTTTATATGGCACTAATAAAATTTTAAGACTCAATCAATTTTTTTACATATCTTAAAAAATTAATTTTTGAAATTTAATTTCTTACGTTGTTTCCAAATACATTTTACTTTTTCTGACCCATGTTATGTAACACTGATAAAATTTTAAGACAATTAATTTTTTACATGACTTTTACATATTTTAAATTATTAATTATCATAATGTTCCTGAAATATTTTTTGTAGTTTTTAAATATAAAAAAGACAAACAAATTAAAATAGAGGAACCACAGCAAAAAATATAGATATACCCTCAAGTTGCTCAAATAGGCATGTCAACCTGCTCTGAAAAAATCACAAAAAATTACCAAACAATCCATGAATTTTTTATATAGATTTTAAAATTTAAAATAAAAATAAGGCAAACAAATTAAAATGGAATAACAACTAAAAAATTATGAATATACCTCAAGTTACTCAAGCAGACATGTCGACCTGTTGTCTGCTTCAGCAAATTCTTTCACACTTATATATATATATATATATATGAACAAGACTCATAATGATATCATGAATCCTAGATAGAATTGTAGAAATTCATGTGAAAAATCATCAATTTCACACAATTATCATCAATTAATATTGAAATAGATCAATAATTATATTATAAATCATAAATTTCAGAAATTGAGAAAACTAATAAAAATACATACTTGAAATTAGAAGAAAAAATAGTGATTTCTTTGGGCTCAATCGGTGAAGGGGACCCACGGATGAACACGTACATAGCTTAGTGTAGAATCTAAAAGAAAATTGAAGAAATCTTAACATTTGGTGAAAAACTTGAGAGATTTGCTTGCTAGTCTTCAATGGAAAATTAGGGCGATGTTTGTAGAGAAAGAATTTATGTAATTGATTATTTGTAGAAGAATGGAGAAAGCTAGTTGAAATTGGGTACTTATAGGCATAGAATATTAGTCTAAAATGTCATAATTTAATCTAAGAAGACAGGAAAAGTTCTATAGTACCCTTAATTAAACTAAAAACTGATGGTCACAAACTGGTTTCATGACAATAAATTTTTGAGCGAAACTTATTTCTGATCGATTTTGACCCGGGGAAAAGTTGACCTATCCTGCAGTAGGTCCACAACGTGATTCCATCGCAGACCCTTCTAGATAAGGAAATTATTTTTAAAAAAAATCTTTCAAATACTTGAACCAAAAATTCTCTGAGATCTTTTTTTTATTTTTATTTTTTTACTTATTTCTAGCATATTCCAACCTTCAAACGCCCGGGATGTTACACAAAGTTCTGCTACAGACTCTTGCGACCTAAACTTAATATCTCTGTCCTTTCCCTCGCAATAACTCTATTACAAGACATGAGCCTAAGCAATATTTCTATTGTCCACTATTTAAACTAGAATGTTTTACCAAAATAAGTCATTATTTAAATCAATTCACCAAAATAATATATTTTTTAATAATTTTATAAAACTAGTATAAATGTATTTCTCAATAACATTTTAGGTTACACTTTATTTAACGGTGTTAACTTAAGAAACATTGTTGTGAGAAAAGTTTTCAGTATAATATGTGTTTCATAGTAACGTTTTATAGTACATTATTCTGAAATACGTTTTACACCTAAAATGTTACTCACAGTAATATTTTTTAAAAATTCAATCATGGGTCATTTAATCTTGTAAATATAAAATCAAATCCTTCAAACTTAGATATAATACATTTTAACTTAGAAATTTTTTTAAAAGTAACGTTTTAACTTTAAAATGGCTAAGTTGATTGAAAAAAATTGCAGCTTATTAAATGAGAACTTGACATCGAAGGAAACTGATAATCAACAAAAACACGATGAATCTGGTGATGAATCATATTTCAACATTAATGTCGAAATTGCAAAAGACAAGGTAAAAATAATATGTTTTCATCAAAGTAGAACTATGGTAACTGAAAAAAATCAGTCTGATTGCGGTGTTTTGTATGTTTTTCTCAGATCAGAATGGACTACGACTATATGGGTTAGTTTGTGGATTCGTCAAATGTGACTATCAATAACATTTTTAAGTTAAAACAATTGTCAAAAAATCTTTTAAGTTAAAATGTTAGTGTCATTAATATTTTATAACTAAATTGCATAATTTATGATTGAATTCTTAAGAAATGTTACTGTGAGTAACAATTTAGAAGTAAAACATATTTCAGAATAACGTATAACATTACTGTGAAATATGTATTATGCTAAAAAAAGGTTACTATGAGTAACGTTTTTTAAGTTAACACCGTTAAATAAAATGTAACCTAAAACGTTACTGAGAAATACGTTTATACTAGTTTTGTAAAAAATTTAAAAAATGTATTATTATGGTAAATTAATTTTAATAATAACTTACTTTGATAAAAAATTCTCTAAACTATAGCTAGTATAGACTTCAACACTATTCTCAAACGTAACTCTAGCCATGAGCACATCAAATTTTACACAATGAAAAACTATCAATATTCCTTTATAACTCATGAACTGATCTTATAATGTGTAGCACATAAGATACAACATCAACAAATTGATTGAGACATACTTCTTGAACTGATTCAATCAGGTCTCTTTACGTGTCAAGGTTGTTCTTTCTTGAGAGTGACAATACACTTTTTTCTTCCTTAAAATCTTGTTATATGAGAATTTGGTAATCTCTTGTCAAAGAGCATGTCTTCACTTGTGGACAAGAGTAACCTAGCGTTCTTTAATTGGCTGAACAATCTGTGGTGTTGTACTACACTTTCACTAACCACAACAGACAATGACAGCCTTTACAGCTTGCCCCCATTATGTCATTCACATTTTGAATACATGGGACCAAGTCCATCTATCAAGTCCGCTAGTTTATTAAGTTATCAAACCATAAATATAATAGACTTAGCTCTCACAGGTTCAGGATTGTATATTTTTAGTGCCAACCAAGGTGGTATTAGTTGACCACCATTTTTCCTCAAAAAAATTTTCACTTTTTTTTAGCATTTAATCTTGTAAATTTCAATACAACTTAAAGCTGTATTTAGAATTTAGAAAGTACTCAAGATCTTACCATCACTTTTTTTAGATACACTCTTTTCTCTTTTACTTTTTTTTCTTTTTCAAATTAATTCTTATTTTTTTTATTATAAAATTATCCCCATTTAAATTACATTTGATGCCTGCTTAAATAATATTTTAGAGTTGTACTTTGCTCACTTGAATAGCATAATTGTACATAGCATTTGATAATCTGGTCTCTTGGTATGTTACTCTGCACCATTTATGTCTAACAAAATCTTGTCCACAAATTTTTATAGGTTATCAATGTAGCGCCACCTAAAATGCAATATTCACATACAATTGATAGATGCCAAGTAGCAAACAATCATGTGGTGTAAAATTTGTGCTGGTTAGTATCTTTGGATTCTAGTGTTACTATCTGTCTTAACATTAGCAAATAATAAATTTTCCATATTTTAAGTAAAGGTTTTATGGTGATATTCTTCTTGGGTAGGTTTTAGTCGTTTAATTTCTGCTATATCTCTTTCGATTGCTTCTAAATA
>JBCEWC010017885.1:0-12256 GCA_038996855.1 Solanum aculeatissimum
ATAGCTTATCATATCAAGCCTTCATAACATATCAAAGTGGTGCAAGCACCCATAATGCTCAAAGAGCCATAACAAGATACTATGTGATCACAAGCCTTAACATATCATATCATAACAAGAAGGTCATGCCCTTAACAAGAGTTTCACCATAACCATTCTTCAATGCATATGCCATGAATGAGAAATCAAGTGCATGAGTAATGGAGGATTTAAACCTTAAACTATAATTCAATAGGTAATTCAATTTAATTCATGCTAAAATCCCAATTCCAAACATAATGCAATTTACCCATGCACATTAAGCCATTAAAGGGACATGCACATTGATGCTTCAAGAATTTCTATGCATTTCATAAAATTCAAACTTAAATTGCCTAATTTGTATAGCCCACAAGTATCACTTGGTCCGGAGTCCAACCCCAAACCTTGGAAAATTTTCTGGTAAAACTCACAAAACCCCTTTACGGACCGTGAAGTGGTCCGTGAGACTTCACTTGGTTCTAGCCTTGGCCCATCACTCAACCCCACTCTCTGGATCAACCCACGGACCCTTTAAGGTCCGTGATCCTCTACACGGCTCGTGGACCCTCTCGTGTGGTTCTGCCTTAGACACAGGCTACTTCCCCTTTTCTAGAACCTTTCCATACACGGGTAGTCCCACTGTAATGGCCATAACTGTCACAGCTAAACTCCAAATTGAGTGAAACTAGTTGCGTGTCAAAGATAACTCAAAGAGCTTTGATTTAACATATAGCATCTCACACAATTCATCCCCTACCAAAAGATTTGGCCTTTCAAAGTCCACTACCCAACCGGCCTTACAACCTCACCAAATGATCTTTTTTGAATCCGGCCACCTAAATACAACCCATGGCTACCAAAATTTGACCACAACTAGTTCAATACTAACCTTCACCAACCATTATGAAGTTCAAAAATTTTCAAGTCGTTACACTCACACTCCATAGGGATTTTCCCCCATAAGGAATCAAGTAGGAACATATAGTTTTTTATTACTCATGCAACTGAACTTAGAATATAATTCCAAGCGCCTACGTACCTTAATGAAGAAGATAAAGTCACAACGTAGTTTTGGGGGAGTGTTTGTTTTTGTTTTTTTTATCCTAATTTTTTCCTACACCGCCTCTTTTGAGATTTTCAACCTAGCAAACTTTTATTTTAGGAGGGGTGTCGTACACAGTTTATGCTCTTGCGGGCCAGGAGTATCATGTAGTTTTATATTCGTACTTCAAGGAGCATTATTTGCCTTAAGGATAGTACCTCTTAAGAAATTCTGCATTTATAGGGTTGATCCTTATGCTATCTGCATCGACAAGCTTGTAAGCACCATTTGAGTATACCTCTTGCACCACATATGGTCTATCCCACTTCTAGGTAAATTTGTCACCGTATTTACGTGAAGTGATAATGGGTCTTTTTACCGCAAAGACTTGGTCTCCAACTTGAAAACACCTCGAATGAACCTTCTTGTTGAAAGCACGAGATAAACGAGCTTGATAACATTCAAGGTTTTGTTGGGCTTTCAATCTCTTTTCATCAAGTGCTTCTAATTCAGTAAGATGTAGTCGGGCATTTTCTTCTTCAGTGAGCCCTTCTTGGATAGCTAGTCTCAAGGAAGGTATTTGACGCTTGAGTGGCAGGATTGCTTCAACTCCAAAAGCAAGTGAATATGGGGTTGTTTTAGTTAGTGTACGGTATGTTGTCCTATATGCCCACAAAGCTTCTTCCATTCTTTTGTGCCAATCTCTCTTGGACTTAGAGACGACTTTCTCCAATAGATTACATAGAGTTTTGTTGAATGCCTCAGCTAGACCATTGGTGGCAGCATTGTACATAGAAGATTTCCGCTGCTTAAAGCCAAAGAGATCTTAGATCTTATCCATCAATTTGTTGGTGAACGGCTTTCTATTATCTGTTATTATGTATCATGGAATGCCAAATCTATAGACAATGTTCACTCAAATGAAGTTTGCAACATTCTCCTTCTTGACTTCTTTAAGAGCTACAACTTCGGCCTATTTTGAGAAGTAATCTGTCGCAGCCAAGATGTATAAATGCCCACCAGAATATTTTGGTAGTGGTCCAACAATATCTAATCCCCAAGCATTGAACGACTAAGATGCAATAGTTGGGTGCAAAACTTTGGGCGGTTGATGTATGAAATTGGCATGGAATTAGCAAGCTTTGCACCTTCGGGCATAGTCTAGGCAATCTTTCACCATGGTTGGCCAATAATACCTCATTCTTTTTATGTGAAAGTGGAGTTTTGGTACAGACTGATGTGATCCACATACCCCTGAATGTGCCTCTTGCAAAGCTTGGGCCGCTTCTTCCTCCCCCAAACATTCCCTCAAATGATCTCCTATACAACGTGTTATTATAGTAGAGAAAATAAGGAGCTCGACACTGAATGGCAGTCCTTCTTTTTGTATCTTCTGGGAGTATCTCATAACATAAGTAGTCGATAATAGTTTGTCACTTATCATCTTTATCAACCTCAGCCATAGTAATGAGATGCTCTATTTCGTACTCATCTTCATTTGGTGGTACCACCCATTTTTAACAGATAGTAACTTGTGTCTGCTCTGGGAGAGTTAAAGTTGAAGCTAAAGCAGCCAAGGCATCAACTCTTTTATTTTCCTTCCTTGGCATATGTTGTAAAGTAACATCTCCAAGCCATCCAATCAACTTTTATGCATAATAGTGATAGGGACGGAGTTCAGGCTTTTTTATCTCATAGCTTCCCAACAGTTGTTTGATCCCTAATTGAGAGTCACCAAAGACTTGCAATTGTAATTGCTTCATGTCAATAGCCATTTCGAGTCCAAGCATCAACGCTTGATACTCTTCAAAATAAAAGAGAATGGTAGGACCTCCCCTTACAAAGTAACAAACACTACGCCTACACCAGCTCCACCATGATGCATAGCCCCATCAAAGTACATTTTCCAAGGGGGTTGAATTTTGATGGCCAACACATCTTCATCGAGAATCTTATCAACCAATTTCCAGTCGTCTGGTACAGAATGGTCTGCCAAAAAGTTTGCTAATGCTTGTCCCTTCACAACCTTTTGAGGGATGTACACAATCTCAAATTGTTGGAACTGAAGGTACCACCTTGCTAGTCGATCACTAAGAATCGGTTTCGACATAATAAATTTGATGAGATTTTCTATGGAAATAAGATGGATGACATGAGCTTGAAAATAATGCTTCATTTTATGAATCGAAAAGACTAGCGCCAAGCACAACTTCTCGATTGGTGAATAATTTAACTCATTTGGTGTCATCATTCCGCTCAAGTAATAAAGGGAATTTTCTTTCCCTTCACTATTTTCTTGAGCTATTAAGGCTCCTACATACCTTTCTTGCACTGCAATGTAAAGTAACAATGGCTTTCCGAGTATAGGAGCTGCTAGAACTGGAGGTTTTGCCAAATACACTTTGATGCTTTCAAAGGCTTTATTGCATATTTGATCCCACTTGAAAGGAACACCTTTCTTCATGAGATAACTGAATGGTTGGCATCTTCCAGCTAGATTCGAGATGAATCTCCTCAAGTAAGCTAACCTTCCCTGCTGGCTTTTCAACTCATGAATGTTTTGAGGCTCGGGCATCTTTAAAATTGCATCAACTTTGGCTTGATCAATCTCAATTCCTCAATGTCTCACAATGAAGCCAAGAAACTTTCCAGAAGTAACCCCATAGGCACATTTTAATCGATTTATCCTTAGTTGATACCTTCGAAGCAACTCAAACACCATTCTTAGGTCTTCCAAATGGTCGCTCCTCTTTTTTGACTTCACCACCAAGTTATCAACATAACACTCGATATTTTTGTGTAGTAAGTCATCGAATATATTTTGCATAGCCCTTTGATATGTGGCACCAGTATTACCTTGTAGCAATAAATACCTTTAGGTGTGCAAAATGTTGTGAGTTCTTCATCCTTTGGTGACATTCGGATTTGGTTATAGCCAGAAGAACCATCCATGAATGACATTGCTTCATATCCAGTTGTAACATCAATCATTAGCTCTGGAATGGGCAGCGGGAATTCATCTTTAGGGCATGCATTATTAAGGTCTCTAAAGTCAACATAAACTCAAATTTGGCCATTCTTCTTCCTCACGGGAACAATAATTGAAATCCACTAGGGTATTTAACTTCAAAAATGAAGCCTGCCTCAATGAGTTTGTTAACTTCTTTCTCGATCAATGGAACTAAGTTTGTCCTGAAACGTCTTTGAGCCTATTTGACAGGATGAGCGCAGTGCTTGACTGCCAATTGATGGACCACTATTTTGGGGTTTAAGCCAGGCATTTCTTTATAGTTCCAAGAGAAGACATCTCTATATTCTTTGAGTATATTCATATAAGTAATTTCTTCATCAGCTTCTCGAAAAGCACTCAAGTAAGTTGGCCTTGGGTCTTCATCAGTTCCAAGGTTAACTTCCTTTAAGGGATCTATCGTAGTCTTCACTCCTTCTTCAAATTCTAGTGGGGCGTCTCCAGCCTCCTCCTCTTCCTGTGGATCATTGTCATTGATAGATATATGATAGCACCAAGCAGTACCTCCCAACTCTTCATCAATTTTCAGTTGATATGAGGTATCATTATCAATATGATTTGTAGCATGACATGAGAAGCCTACGCTTTCTTTATCTTTCTCACGCTTTTTAGTGTCAACCATAGTGTGAGCCTTTTCCTTTAGCACCTCTTTACATGAAACTATGAGTTCCACTCGTCGCTTTATCCTAAAAGGAATTACACTTTTGAAATCCTTTCAAATCATAGGTGAAGCAGGTGTCGTTACTCTTAGGTAACTTCTCCGATGTTCGTTATTCTTCTTCTTTAATGGACCCAACCTCTCAAACACAGAAGTTCTCCCAGCAAGTTGTCCAAATCGATCAAAGATGGAAGGCCTTTTATTAGAAGATGCACACTCATCTTTTACAGTGATATAGTTATTGCTTGCCCTTTTTATGGAGATGTGAATTGTTGGTGGTTGGCTATAGGCTAAGCCTTCTTGTGCTTGCCTGGTTGCGCCTTCTGATGGGAGTTTCCCTATCCTAGATGACTCATTAGGGTTTACCCAGCCTTTGCAAATAACTTGTAAGCATTTGGATCAAAGCCTTCTGTACGTTTTATAGGGAGCGACATATTTTGTGGAGGATCTTGAGCCACAAAAATCCCCAATAGCTTTGAAGGAAAGTTTACTGCATCAATCCGTTTGCTAGGAAGAGTCAACCCTCCTAATATATTTTCTTGTATACTGGATGATTGGACCTCTTCTTTCTTAGCCTTTGGGACATAACAGAGTATAGTGGTTGGCTTTCTTTTTGAGGGCATAGTATTCCCTTTATTTGGATAAGAACTTGGCTCCCCAATATCGACTTTGGCCCTTTCAGCAGCCACATCAGTTGTCTTGCCTTTAAGCTTATTAGAGTTGGTTGGTTCGACACCCTCAAGATTTTCCTCCTTTACAACGTAACTCTTCAAATAGAACTTTACATCAGCAAAATGTGACTCAACTTCAGTGAAAAGGTTATTGTCAGCAACTATTTTCTTTTCAATTCCATCTTCAAGGTATTTCAAACATTGATAGTAAGAAGATGAGACGATTTTGTTCTTGTATAACTAAGGCCTTCCAAGCAATATATTATATGAAGTCTTTGCATCAATCACATGCATCCATGCACTTGATCGCAAATCGTCCATATGAATTTCCAACTTAATAGAGCCTATAGACCTATACCCCCCTTGATTGAATCCTTGTATCAACAAATGACATGTGCTAAGTTCTTCAGTTATGATGCCCAGCTCTTTCAACGTGTGGATGGGCAGAATGTTGACCCCAGACCCTTCATCTATCAAGATTCTATTTATCTTCTTCTATAGCACATGACCCACCATATACAAAGGGCGATTGTGTAAAGTTTCACCAAATAGAAGATCATCATCTGTAAATGTGATCTTTGTATCACATGCATGTACTTCTTGAAGAAGGGGTTCCATAGACTTTTCAGAAGATGAGGGGGATTCTTTCGATCAGATTTCACCCATTGTTCCTTCCTTGTCAACAAGAGATATCTTTGGTGAGATTTCACTTGTTGTGTCTTTTTTATTAGTAGGAGACACCTTTGATGAAGTCTCATTCATTACTTCTCCCTTGCTAGCACTGAAACATGATGCCTCAACACTGTCTTGAGTAACCTCCATGCAGAACCAACTTGGAAAGAATTCCCCCAAAGTCACTAGACGCCGCTGTTTCTGGTAGTGACATGCTTCTACCTTTGACTTCTTTAGACGTTCGACCGACTTTTGCTTCTTTGATCTCCTTATTATCCTTTGTATGATCGGTTGCTCAAATGATTCTTTCTGTGGACTAGTTTTATTGCGTCTTTGCCTAGTCACGAGAATCCAACCTTCATCATTATCTGTATTAATTTAGGGCTTTTCTTGCTCTAATGACTCTTCTTCTTTAGATGAACATATTTGGATTGGGTCAAGCAAGCCGAATATGATAGAAATTTGATTAGAGCTCTCCTTTCCGTCATCAAGGACAATCTTCTTTTTGTCAGCCAATTGCATAATTGTATCCTTGAAGACAAAACACTTTTCAAGATGGTGACCTACAAGTCTATGATATTTGTAATACTTTTGGGTCATCAGTCTTCCTAGCTTCATTAGGTCGTTTCATCTCTGGCAACTCAATGAGGTTTAGCTTAACCAATTCATCAAAAATTTCAGGAACATCAGAATCCAGAAAAGGGTATTTCTTTTCTTACATCTCCCTCAAGGTCAACTTTAGATTTGGACGTTATTGAAAAGTCATTTCACTATGTTTCTTACTTTCTTTCGTAGCAAACTTCACAGGCACCACATTGACATTCATGGATTCTATGTTGCCATTCCTGTGTACAAATTTGCTCCACTTCTTGGGTTCTTGTTTGTCCTTCCCTTTGCGAGGGTCATGAACAAGCATCCTATCCTTTCCAGCAGAAGACATGCTTAACTCTATATTGTGGGCACGAGCAGCTAGATCTTCGAAAGACTTAGCCTTGATTCCTTGTAAGATATAGAGAAGCCCCAGTGCATCCCTTGGATACACATTTCTATAGCAGAAGCTTCACTACGCCTGTCTTTGTAATTTAAACTCACATTTCTCCATCAATTTATGAAATCAATGATTGATTTATTCTTTCTCTGGCGAGTATTCGTGAGCTCTACCATGCTCACAGTGCATCTTGTGTTGTAGAAGCGATTAAGAAACTCATGTTCTAGTTGCTCCCAACTATCAATAGAAGTAGGCTCAAGATCAATGTACCAGTCAAATGTGTTTCCCTTTAAGGAGCGGACGAACTGCTTGACAAGATAGTCTTCATAGGTTCCAGCATTGTTACATGTCTCTACAAAGTGTGCAACATATTTCTTTGGATTTCCTTTGCCCTCGAATTGTTGGAACTTGGAGGTTGATAACCGGCAGGCATTTTGAGGTTATCAATCCTTGCAGTGTAAGACTTGGCATACATGTGTGAAGACTTGGTGGAGACATCATACTTATTCTTGATAGTCCCTTCAATGAACTGCTTTAATCAATCAAGTGGGATCATCCCCTCAGAGAAGATTGGCATCTCCTTGATAGTTGATGGTTGCTTCGCAGGATTTTCGGTCTCTTGAACTTCAATGCCCTTTCCAGGTGCATGGCTAGATTCACCATCTAGTAAACCATCCACCCTATTCATCAACTTGTCAATGCGAGATTCTTAACTTTGCACATGTTTGGTCAATCCTTCAATCATCTTTCCCAAATTCATAAGTTGCTCCTCCATAGATGAAGCATCAGTTACCATTGCTTGCATAACCATTGGTGATGTCGGGGAGTAACATGGAATTTTGCACAAGTCAATCTTTGAAGGGCTTACATCACACGAGCCTTTCTTTGTGATAGAGTTCTTAGAGCCAGGAAGCTCAAGTGAAGCTAAAGTTCTTTCAATCTTTTCAGTAATACTGTTTCCTTCATTCACAACATTTGTGGAGGACCTTACTCCTTTCGGAGTTGAAGACCCAAAATTAGGAATTGATGTGGATGACACATGAAGTGTTTGTTGTCCTAGCATGGTAGTCTTGCTCTTCATAACAGCTTCAAAACTCCCAAAGGCAACACCAAGAATTCCCTCCACTTCAATAGAGAACTTGGAGTCAGCAGCCTTGGAGAAAGTCGATTGAGAGTTGATCTTCTTGGAAGCCATTCAAATGTTCTTTAAAACTTAAAAAGTTGAGATGAGAGGTAGAGATTGTCCCATTGGGTGTGTCAGTTTGAAGACGATAAAATCCGTGTCAAGAAAATAATATTCAAGAACGAAAATATCATAATAATTTGTAATATTTGATTTCAATATGTGAGTGTTACAATCTCTATAAATCCTTTGATTCGCCTTTTCAAGTGTAAATTTAAGTGCTCTTGAGCTTGAGCTTGATCTTGAATCTGAAATTTGTTCTTGAACTCGATCTCGAAATTTGAATTTGTTCTTGATCTTGTACTTGAAACTTGAATTTTCTCTTGAGTTTGATCTTGAGTTCAAGAGCTTTTAAGCTTGTTCTTGAACTTGAATGTTTGAATTCTTAAACTTGTAAATAAATTTGTGGCGTTTGATCCACAAACTCTCTCTAACTTCTTGTTAGAATTCTTCCTCTCCTTATTTTAATTATGAAGACCCCTATTTATAGTTGTAGAATAGAGGAATTATAATAGGAAGGACTTCCCTTCAGCTAATCAGATTTAAGTGACATGGCATATTGGGCTTTAATTGAATAGGCTTGTCATTTTGATACATGACATGATCTTATTGGCTTCTTTGTTTGACTTGGCGTGCCACATCATTTGACATGTGGCGCCAAGATGGACACTTCTTTGTTTGACTTGATGTGCCACATCATTTGACACGTAGCGCCAAGATAGGCCTCTTGGATGAAATAATATTGGGCTTATTAATTTGGACTTTTTTATTGTAGCCCAAATCAATTAACATGGATTTTAATTAAATTCATATTTATTGGACTTAAACGATTAACCCAATCATATTAATCCATAACATTTATTTTGACTAATATATTCATGAATTTAATATAATTCAAATCATTTTAAAATTTATATTTAATAAATTTTAAATGATTACACCATAATCACCCTCAACCAACCAAATCTCCATTTCCAGTAACCAGATCTTCTTCCTTGCCCTCACAAAACCCTCAATACCACCACCCAAAATCAAACTCTAATTAACCACCAGAGAAAACCCCATCGTCGATCCTCTGTTCCTCGTCACTGTCACAACCATCGCACCAAACCACCTTCTTCCTCCACACGCCAACCATCGCGGAAAACTACTAAAACCCCACCCATTAGATTTTATACCATCCCAAATCGGCCAACAACAACACCAAAATCCACATGAAAATAACATTAAAACAACCCAAAATCCACCTGAAAATCACCATTAAAAATAACCCAAAACTCCACCTTAACCCATCAAAATCAGCCCATAAACGATCCCCAACAAACCACCAAAATATCGCCCACAAACTCCACCCATTCATGTCACCCATGGCAGCCCCAAAACCACCATTTTTCAGCCACCAAACAGCCCTCAAACAACCCCCAAGACGTCACTGTCCAACCTCTCTTCTTGAAACTCTGGTGAATTGGAGGTAGCCAACAACTCCGATAACCGCGCCACAGCCCTCCATCTCGTCGACGAACAACCATTGAGCTGCACCCCAACTTATCTTGTTACCTTTTCCTATTTCCGGCGAAATCTGGTGATCCTTTCTACCATTTTCTTCTTATTTTAGTTTATTTTTACATTGTTGATATAAGATGGGCTGATTTTCTCCTTTTCATATTTTTTTTAGTGAGTTTTCTTTTATGTTCTGCTATACAGATTTATTTTAAAGATTTTGGTGCTATATGTTTTGTTGATTTCTTTTCATATTTAATGGATGG
Organism: Solanum aculeatissimum; assembly: GCA_038996855.1. Lineage (NCBI taxonomy): Eukaryota > Viridiplantae > Streptophyta > Magnoliopsida > Solanales > Solanaceae > Solanum > Solanum aculeatissimum. Next base: position 10,030 of record JBCEWC010017885.1, read on the forward strand.
GTTGTGTCATTTCGGTAATTACACTTGTCTTTTTATTTGTTTTAGTTCCACACCTTTACTGTGCAACTATTGAGTTAATGTTTGTGACATTGGGCTTATTTTGATAATGATTATTTTCTTGTTTGTGTACTTATTTAAAAATTATGCTATTGTTGTTATTTTAGATTATATTTCTGATTTAATTTTGATTTAGTTTGATTCTGTAAGTTTAGGTTATTATTTACATAAATAATACATTATATATCAAATATTACCCTTTTTAGGGTATCTTTTTTTTATTGTGGTCTATAACATATTTTATCCAAATATTACAAAAAATTTATTCTCTTTCTTTCTCTTCTTCTCTTTCTCTTTCTCTTTCTTCTCTTTTTCTTTTATCATTTTTACTTACCTTTATTCTTTTCACATTTTTTTGTTACCTTTTTTCTTTTCACATTTTTTCTTCTTTTTTTTTTACCTTTTCTCTCTCTTTCTCTCTTCTCATTCAACTCCTTATCTTTAATATTATACATTATTATGAATTTTATTATTATTATTTCAATAAATATAATTTTTTTTTTATAATGTAAAATTAATTAAATCATACTAAAATATTTAAAATTCACATATAATACTTATAATTAAATTGTACTAAATATATTTTATATTCAAATATAATACTTATAACATATTTTTATTAAAAATATTTTAACTATAGATCCACTTTTTGCATTGAAAGATGCTTATAATATATATTATTTACTGAATTTAAGACGTATTATAGTTATTTATTATTATTTTCTCGTATTAATGATGTTGAAATAATTATTATATTAAAAATATATTATTTATATTCTCCACGTGCATTAAAAATGTCTAAAATACATATGAAATAGCAAATTCAAAATATATTACAATTTTAGTTTTTATTTTTATTAATCAAAAAATGTTATATCTGAATTTCAAATATTCAAATTAAATTTAAATTTAAATAATTAATTAATATTTTTAAAAGAAAGAGAAAGAGAGAAACAGAAATGAAAGAGAAAGGCTCTCTTTTTCCTTCTCTTTGCTACTTTTGGTAATAAAAGTATAATTATATTTGGTAAGAGTTAAAATTATATTAAAACTTATAATTTATATTAAATAATATATTATTTATGTAAATGAGTCTTATTTCATTATAGTTGATTTCGTTATCTTAACCCTTTTCTTTGTTAAATTTTGGCCCACTGTTATCGCTATTAGTTTTTTTTTTTTTAGTTTATTAGTTGTTATTGGTTACTATTTCACTGCCTTGTTATTTTTGGACTATTTTTATATTTGTTCTTTCTTAATTCTATATGTATTATGCCCCTCCTTGATTTGTTATATCGTTTGTTAAAACTGATCGATAAAAATCTATCCATCAAATTTTGAGGCTTCCTCATTTAAAAAAAATGAAAAAATTTAGTTTAGATTAATATTCATTACATGTTAAAATTCATAAATTTTAGTTTAGGCTTAAGTCATCGATAGACACCTAAACTTGTCTGCATTATTCACTTAGACACTTAAACTAAAATAAGTTTCAAATAGATACCTCAACCAGCCATAATTTAGACTCCATAAATATTTTTGTCCTAGTTGGCATCTTGTGTGAGGTGCACGCAAAAGTGGAGCGTGAGAGCCGTTAAAAGTTCTTAAGCTCTTATTCCATGGTAAATGATATTTTTCTTTTTCTTTTTTCTGAAAAGGTGTTTTTTTTTATTTCACTGACATTTGTCATTAAAAAAAAAAGAAAAATCAGCCCTTACCCCACCACCCCACCTTTCCCATTGTGTCTTCTTCACCTCCTTTCTCTTCTAAAAATCGTTCTCTACATTTTTTTTTTCCGATGACCTTTTTTTTATGCTTTTCGTTATTCTGTTTCCTTTAGTCTTTAGTCTTTATCAAATTTTTCGATTTTTGAAGCAAGTAAGTTTCTTTTCTTTTTTTCTTTATTCATACTTTGTTATTGTCCTGCCTTACTGGATTATTTCAATGTCTCCATCTCTGTTCATCTAATTTTTGGTTTGAAGAAAATATTTTTTCATTCACAATGTCTTGCCTCACCGGATTATTTCATTATCACTATCTCTGTTCATCTAATTTTTGGTTTGAAGAAAATAATTTTTCATTCACAATTTCTGTTTAACACTTGAATTGAAAGGAAAAAAAATTATAATTTATTATTATGAAGAAAAAGGTGAATTTTTCATGGTAGATA
>JBCEWC010017886.1:0-12256 GCA_038996855.1 Solanum aculeatissimum
CAGTTTTTTCCTTATAAGTGTAAGGGTTTTACCCTATAAATATAAGGGTTTTCTTCATTGTAAAATACATCTGAACATCTGAATACATCAGAATATTATTGAAGAGCAATAAAACATCCTCTCTCTACTTTTTCTTCTTCTTACTTTATAGTTTCATAACATAAATAATATATTATTTATGTAAATGACCCACTATTTTTATCAAGCATTTGGTTCATTGTCTCCCATCTAATTTTGTGCTTGGTTTAAAATTCTACAAAAAAAATTCTTTCCAATTATATCTTTAAATTATTATGGAATTTTCTATTTCATGTAATTGAGTCGAAATAGGTTATTTTATTGTGGCTTCTAACTAGCTAGGAGAACAATAATTTTATCGTCATGTTTGCTACTCCTATTTTCTTACTTGAATTATTTGAGGATAAATAATTGTGATCTTAATAAATTGATCACTCATAAAACGTCAATTTTCATTTTAAATAGAGGTAGACTGTCTACTTTTAAAATTGAAAAGATTGTAAATAATTATAAAAATGAACAAATCATCTATATGTACACATAAAAATTTACAAGTTGTAATTTTAATATGGAGTTTATATTTTAAAAGGTCAATCAACTTTGAGAATTTATCTAACATAAGTTATTACACTTTGTTTTGTATCAATAAAATCACTTAATTAGGCCTTTGTATCAACAAAGTCACTCAACTAAATTAATTATAAAAAAAATTGACATGGCAAAATAATTTTTGTATATTATGTAAATATGAGCCTACAAATAAATAAAATTTAAAAATTTGACACGATAAATTTATTAATTTTTTATATTATGCAAATATGAACTCGCAAATAAATAAAATTTGTAAGCTAATTTATTTAAATAACTTTACTAGTACAAAATTTCAAATATAAAACATAAAATCAAGAAAATAAAAAAAAATGTAAAAAAATTTGAGGATATTTTTGTCTTTACATATTTAATCCTATGATATTAAATAGAAGGTATTAGTCAATACCACCAAATGGAATGTATTAATTAATACCATGTAGGGTGTATTAACTAATACATGAATTAATTATATATTGGCATAAAATTCTACTAAACATAGTATTAAATAATACCACACATAATGAATGAATTATTATTTCTAATACCTCCTATCAAACGACCCTAAGTCTATTAAGTGAGCTAACAACAATATGTCATTGATCATAAGATAAATGCTAATAAATATGAGTGCAAAGCTCATGATAGGAATATTTTATCAAATAATATAGAATTAATGAAAAATAATAAATTTGATAACTCTTTTGAGATATTAAAAATATTTTGCCAATAGGGAATCCATTAACAGAGTGTGTTGGTTCAATAGCAGAAAAATAACCTTTTAAGGTTTCTCTCTTGATAACTTCAAATTCTGAATCGGCTCTTTAGTCGGCAAATGCTTCAAAGCAAGTTCAATATTCAAGGTTTATCACTTTCAAAAATAAGATTATAAATAAATATACGATCTCTTTGATAATATAAGCTTTTAAATTACAAAAAAAAAAAACATATTAGTTAGGTCATGGGTGCAACTGTGGCTGCTACTTATCATTAGGTCTTATTGCCAACAGTCAAAAGATACTTGATATGAGGTGTGTTAGGTCTCTAACACATCCTTAAAGTGAATAAGTAAAAATTTAATCAGAGCCGACTCAACAAGATCGGAGGCCTAAAACTAAATTCTATAGAGGGGCCTTAATTTTTTTAAAAAAATTATCTTATATTTTTTTATTTAAAATCTATTTTTCTAGTTTTTTTAGATGTGAAGTCATTAATTATTATTTTATAATTAATTTGTTTTAATAATTTTTTTTCAATTGATAACATAGCTAATCCATTCAATCTTTCTTGAGACATTGTTGATCTTAGATAAGATTTTATCAATTTTAGTTTTGAAACTCTTCTTTCGGCTAAGGCAATGGTAACAGGAACTATTAACATTATTCTATAAGTAATATATGTATTTACAAAAGAATCAAACATTTTTATTTGCTTGAATATTTTCATTAGATCATTATCTTCTACTTGTATTATTTCTTTTAACACTTTTAATTCAAAAAATAAATCTAAACCATCAATATCAGAATAACCACTATGTGTTAACCATCAATATCAAAATAACCATTATGTGTTAACCATCAATATCAAAATACCCATTATTATCATCTAACTCAATTCTATTAGTGACTTGTTCACTTGAAGAATATCCTCCCATATTTTTCGATTCAAGATTTTTATTATTTGTTAAAAATTTGTCAAAGGCTTCTTTTTGAGATTTATTTAATTTTTTAGGTTTTCTCTTTTTCTCTCTTTTTGTAAAACTAGAATCATATTTTCTAGTTGACATATTTAAATAATTTAATTGAATAAATTTTAACAACAACTAAAATAAGAATATAGGCACTTATTAACTAAGAATATCAACAATAATAAATTTTAAAGAAAAATAATAAAATAAAGTTAGAATGACAAAATTTGTTTCACGAATTTGATAAGATGTATAACAATATCGAAATAGTGTTGAGTTCACTTCTTGAAATTTTGAAGAAACACCTAAAAGCAATTCTTTTGTAATTTGTAAGCAACAGTAAAACAAAAAATTTTGTAGGAGAGAGTATAAAAATAATAAAACAAAGAATAAAAAAATGAGTATAAGGTAAATAATAATATAAAATTAAACTAATAATTATTATGAGATATTTAAGGAAGCACAATTTCCCACATAAGGAGGTTATTTCAAAAATTGTTCTATTTCCTTGGTGAAGAAATGTACTAACCGTTATTTCTTTTTTTTTTTCTGTATTTTTTTCTTTTACTTTTACACATTTTTTAAATTTAAAAATATACATAATTTTTTTAACAATATATATAAGTACTTTTTAAAAAAAAATGGGGGGGGGGGGGGAAATATGGGGGCGCAAGCAATGACTTTAGTGGTCTAGTGCTTAAGGTGGTTGTGACACCCGTAACTCTATCCTCACATGTACCTATGTTTCGAGACTCATTCTTACCTATGAGAAGGGTATTAGGGTCATACAAGAATTCTAACACTTAGACGAGTTCAAAACCTTCCTATAAATTGAGTTTATAGTGATAGATTATGCAAGGGTCGACTTTAAACAATCATAACTATTAGCACACAAAGAATTAGGTGGCCCATAACCTACCAAATGAAAACTCTTTGAATTATCTTTCCAACGCAACTAGTTTCACCTTATTTTGAGTGCAGAGTCAAAAGTTATAACCATTTTACTGAACACTATCAGAGCAGGGTGATTCCACGAAATCATATACGGGTCGTGAATCGACATACGACCCGCAAGGTTAGGTTTTGTGGAAAGGTCCAAAAAATCAAATTTTAGCTCCAGACTTCACGAATCCATCTATGGGTCGTGAAACCTTTTATGGGTCGTGGATGGGTTTCGTGAAAGGTTCCAGTAACCTTAAAAACGTGCCCAAAAGTTTACGGAAGTGATCCACAAGTCGTGGAACGTTCCACAGACCGTAATGGGTCTCGTGGATGACTTTTTTTTAATTTTTTCTAAAGGATTATTTTGGTCTTTTCTCACCCTTTTAAAGCCTAGACTCGACTTTTTATACTTAAATAAAGTCCTAAAACATATCTAATCAGTAACATTACGCTAAATCACCCTCTCCAATGTAGAACAAGGTTTCAAGAGAGAAAAAGGCTAGGGTTTAAACAAAGAACTTGAGAATTCTTCCAAGCTACTTCAAGATTCAAACTTCCAGGTATGTAAAGCTAACTAAAACATGGATTTTGTTCTTCCATGTGCCCCATAACCTGAGTTAATGGAAACTGTTGATGAATTTAGTCCTCCATTGATGTTTTGTGAAGATTTTTCTTCAATTCTAATGTATATCTATATAATTTTACGTGAATTATAATTTTTATGAATTAAATACTAGAAATTGATGATTTTGCTTTTTTACATAACTCTAGACTAAATTCTTATTATTTTTACATAGTGCATTTAAATGGGTATGCATGAAACAAATTTGAACTTAAAGAGTCTATATATTCCTTAAATGCTTTAACTTTATTATTATTTCTTGAATGTATGAGTCCAAATGATGCATGATTGAGTCTTTATGAGTCAAGAACTGAAGCCTAAAAGAATATAACCAAAGAGTTGATGATTGATGTGATGATTGAGTTGATGAATGTCCAATGAGACTAGATGAATGAGTTAACCATAGAGTTGAGGTTTTATGAGCATAATGAGTCTTGGGAGGAATATTGAGCATCAAATTGAGTAAGAGTAAGTCCAACTCGAACTCAATAACTCAATTGCCAGCGTAGGAGAAGATTGAACCATAAAATCGGATGTTTCCTTATTGTCTCAAAAAGAGGACTTGATGTTATTATTGTGGATCCACTGATGGGATGTCTTTTACCCTGACAAGGTATTAGATGAATGTGGCAACGACGTTGTTTCGTTATATCATCACTGGCTCATAAGTGATGATTGTCGATTAGAGAAACTCCCAAATAGGTCTTGATAGTACTCTAAGTAGATGGGATGAGATGGTATAGGAGTGGTCATTGTCTAAACTTCATTCTTACCTTAAACTTTTGACTTGATGATTGAGTTCCTTACTTCCTGAGTTGAGCTATTTTGAGTTGATATTATTTTGTCTTTACATGTTTCATTATATCATTTTACATACCAGTACATTCCACGTATTGACGCCCATTTGGGCCTGCATCTTTTCATAATGCAGAGACAGATACTAGTGGTCATCAACAGACACTCCATTGAGGACTTATTCACATTCAATTGATTGGTGAGTCCTCCCCTACTTTCGAAGGATGTCATATCTTATCTTCTAGTTTTGAGTTTAGCTTTTCTATTTTATTTTGAGGTAGCCATGGACTTGTTATTGGCACCACTTAGTTAGATGTTTAGAGGCTTCATAGACTAGACTGTCAAGTTATTGTTGGATGTTATGTTTGGCTAGTTTCTTTCACACTAGTCTTACTTAATTGATGGATAGATTGTTTGGCCTTTGGCCTGGATTTTCATATCATCATTTTATTTCATTGAGTATTCTTTGTTATTGTTATCTTCCGCTATTAGATTTGTGATTGAATGAATGTGACGAAACCGAGTGATTCGTTTGAGGGCTAACAATAATTTATGCGTTTTGGCCACACCAAGAGTACCCTCCTAGGGCGTGACAAACTTGGTATCAAAGCACAGAGTTCAAATGTCCTAGGGAGTTTATGAAGCCGTGTCTAGTAGAGTCTTGTTTATAGGTGTGTTTTGCACCACACTTTATAAGCAGGAGCCTATAGGACATTAGAAATTGTTACATTTCTCTTGTATTATGAGTTCGTGCGATAGAGTTTAACTCTATTAAAATATCTATCTGATTTGTGTGTTACACATTTGTAGATCATGCCTTCTAAACGTACTGTCACCCAAAGAGATGCTTCAGCCTCCAATGTTGCGAATCCCCCACCAGAGGTGCCTACTCAGATGGAGACGAGGGGTCGAGGTCAACCAAATAGAGCCACCAGTGCTCCATAAGCACCCATTGCTCCACCTGCTCCTACTACAGAAACTGATTTCAGGGGAGTTATCACTATGCTCACCCAACTAGTAGCCACTCAGAGTGGGAACCGGAGATCACAGACCCCTATCTCTAGCTCCCAAGAGACAACTGTTGCAACCAGACTTAGAGATTTTCTGAGGATGAACCTGCCAGTCTTCACAGGGTCTAAGGTTGAGGAAGAACCCCAGAACTTTATTGATGAGATGTGAAAGGTGTTAAAAACTATGCATGCAACCGAGATTGAAGGAGTTGAACTTGTTTCCTATCAACTTAAGGATATGGAAAATATCTGGTTCAATTAGTGGGAAAACAAGTCGAGGTAGAGATGTTGAGCCTGCTATTTGGAGTGATTTGAGAGTGCCTTTATTGACCACTTATTTCCACGAGAGTTGAGGGAAGCAAAGGTTGAGGAGTTTGTCAACTTGAAGCAGGAGGGGATGACTGTCAAAGAATATAGCCTTATATACAACTAGGTATGTTCCATAGATGGTTCTTGACATGAGATCCAAGGTGAGAAAGTTCATATCTGGCTTGGGCAAGCATGTGAAAAATGAGTGCAAGGCGACATTGTTGATTCCAGGCATAAACATCTCCAGAGTTATGATCTATGCACAACAACTTTAGGAGAATAAGAAGAGGGATAGGGAGGAGCATTTGAGCAAGAAGGATAAATCAGCAGGGCATGAGCCTAGCCAGCAGAAGCAAGGTAAGAGGGACAGGTCCTATTTTCAAAAGAGATCTTCAAATTATGCACCATCCTCAGCAAGTGCACCATCTCTGAGTAACAGGTATGATCAAAAGTCACAGGGCTATCAGAATTCTAGAGCTCAGGGTTCTCAACCCCAAGCTAGTGTGGCTCAAGGTTCAAGGGGGAAACCACCCTATGGAAAATGTGGAAGACTTTACCTAGGTGAGTGTCGAGAGAGCAATACTAATATGGGTGAGGGTACAAACTATATATATGTGATGGGCAATCGACAGGATCAAAAAGTTGCCCTAGATGTTGTCACGGGTATGCTTCGAGTCTTTTTCTGTGATGTATATGCCTTGCTTGACCCAGGTGTCACTTTATCATTTATGACTCCATATGTGGATAGTAAGTTTGAGTCCTGAATGTCTTCTTGAGCCCTTCGGTGTTTCTACTCCTACTGGTGAGCTTATCATAGTTGAAAGGGTTTATAGAGAATGTGTAGTGTCCATCTATCATAGGGATACTCTTGCTAATCTGATTGAGTTAGAGATGGTTGACTTTGATATGATCTTTGGCATGGATTAGCTTTATGCCTGTTATACCTCTGTCAACTATAGAACTCGGACGGTCAAGTTCCAATTTCCAAATGAGCCTGTTATAGAGTGGAATGGTAGTTCTATAGTGCCTAAGGGTAAGTTTATTTCTTTATCACCTCGTGCGAGTTAAGGCTGATGATGTAAAGTCTCCACCTTTTGAGTCAGTTTCAATTGTCAATGACCTTCCTGTTGATTTTCTTGGAGTCCCTCCTAATAGGGAGATTGACTTTGGGATTGATTTCTCCCTGATACTCAACCCATATCTATTCTTTCGTATAGAATGGATCCCATCGAGTTAAAGGAACTGAAAGATCAGTTGAAAGATCTCTTGGATAAGGGATTTATTAGGCCTAGTGTCTCTCCGTAGGGCGCTCCTGTCCTATTTGTTAGAAAGAAAGATGGTTCCCTCAGAATGTGTATAGATTATTGCTAACTGAATAAGGTAACCATTAAGAACAAATATCCCCTTCCAAGATATGATGACTTGTTTGACCAACTTCAGGGTTCCACTATTGTATCCATATAGACCTCTGATCAGGCTATCACCAGTTGAAAGTGAGAGAATATGACATCCCAAAGATGGTTTTTTGAACCCGATACGGTCACTTTGAGTTCATGGTAATATCCTTTGGGTTGACAAATGCACCTGCAACTTTCATAGACTTGATAAACAGAGTATTCAAATAGTACCTTAACATATTCGTGATTGTATTTATTGATAATATATTAGTGTACTCCAGAGATGAGGAAGAGCATGTCGGTCATCTTCAAATTATTTTTCAGACGCTCAAGGATAGTGAGTTGTATGCAAAATTCTCAAAGTGTGAGTTTTGGCTGAAGTCTGTGGCTTTTCTGGGCCATGTGGTTTTGGGCGACGGTATACGAGTGGATACTCAAAAGATTGAGACAGTCATGAATTAGCCTAGACCAATGTCTTCCACAAACATAAGGAGCTTTTTAGGTTTAGCAGACTACTACCATAGATTTGTTGAGGGAGTTTCTTTCATATCCGCACCATTGACTAGACTGACTCAGAAGAAGGTCAAGTTTTAGTGGTCTGATGAATGTCAAAAGAGTTTTTAAGAGTTGAAAACCAAATTAACGACTGCACCTGTGTTGACTCTACCTGAGGGGACTGGCATTTTTATGATCTATTGTGATGTTTCTAGAGTGGGATTGGGATGTGTTTTAATGCAAAGAGGTAAAGTCATAGCTTATGCTTCCAAACAACTTAAGAACCATGAGAGGAACTATCCAACTCATGACTTAGAATTGGTTGCGGTAGTATTTGCACTCAAGATTTGGCGTCATATTTATATGGAGTGCATGTTGCTGTATCCACAAGCCACAAGAGCCTGCAATACGTATTCACCCAAAAAGAGCTTAACTTGAGGTAGATGAGATGGCTTGAGTTTCTCAAGGACTACGACATGAGCATTCTCTATCATCCAGGTAAAGCTAATGTGGTCGTTGATGCTCTTAACAGGTTATCTATGGGAAGCATTACTTATGTGGAAAGAGAGAAAAAAGAGTTGGCCAAAGAGGTGCACTAACTAACACGACTAGGAGTTCAATTAGATGAATCTGGTAAAGGTGAGATACTTGTGCTTAACAGGTCTACATCGTCTCTTATGCTACAGGTGAAGGAAAAGCAAGTCCGAGACCCCATCTTTCTACAATTGAAGGCATATGTGCATAAATAGAAGGTGATGACTTTCACAAAAAGGGGAGATGGAGTAATGAGATATGAAGGCAGACTATGTGTTCCAAATGTTGATAGTGTTCAAGAAAGGATCATGGAAAAAGCCCAAACTCTCGTGGATGACTTTTTCAGCTTTTTCTAAAAGGTTATTTTGGTCTTTTCCCACCCTTTTAAAGTCTAGACTGGTCTTTTTATACCTAAATAAAGCCCTAAAATATATCTAATCAGTAACATTACTCTAAATCACCCTCTCCAATGTAGAACAAGGTTTCAAGAGAGAAAAAAGCTAGGGTTTGAAGAGAGAACTTGAGGATTCTTTCAAGCTACTCAAAGAGTCAAACTTTTAGGTATGTAAGGCTAACTAAAACATGGATTTTGTTCTTCCATGTGCCCCATAACTTGAGTCGATGAGAATTGTTGATGAATTGAGTCTTTCATGGATGTTTCGTGAAGATTTTTCTTAAATTCTAACGTATATCTATATAATTTTACATAAATTATAGTTTTTATGAATTAAATACTAGAAATTGATGATTTTGCTTTTCTATATAAACCCTAGACTGAATTTATGTTATTTTTACATAGTGCATTTAAATGAGTAGGCATGAGAAAAATTTAAACTTAAAAGAGTCTATAGAATTCTTAAATGCTTTAACTATATTATTGCTTCTTGAATGTTATGAGTCCAAATGATGCATGATTGAGTCATTATGAGTCAAGAACTGAACCTTAAAAGAATGTAATCAAAGAGTTGATTATTGATGTGATAAATTGAGCTGACAATGTCCAATGAGACTAGATGAATGAGTTAACCATAAAGTTAAGGTCTTATGAGCATAATGAGTCTTGGGAGAAGTATTGAGCACCGAATTGAATAAGAGTAAGTTCAACTCAAACTCAATAACTATGTTGCCAGCGTAGGAGAAGATTGAACCGTAAAATTGGATATTTCCTTATTATCCCAAAAAGAAGACTTGATGTTATTATTGTGGATCCACTGATGGGATGTTTTTTACCCTGCCAAGGTATTGGATGGATATGGCAACAACATCGCTTCATTGTATCATCACCAGCTCATAGGTGACGGATGTCGGTTAGAGAAACTCTCAAATAGGTCTTCATAGTACTCTGAGTAGATGGGATGAGATGGTATATGAGTGGTCATTGTTTAAACTTCATTCTTACCTTAGACTTTTGACTTGATAATTGAGTTTCTTACTTTCTGAGTTGAGCTATTTTGAGTTGATGTTATTTTGCCTTTACATGTTTCATTCTGTCATTTTACATACCAGTACATTCCACGTACTGATGCCCACTTGGCCTGCATATTTTCATGATGCAGAGACAGGTACTAGTGGTCATCAACAGGTGCTCCGTTGAGGACTTATTCCCATTCAGTTGATTGGTAAGTCCTTCCCTACTTTCGGAGGATGTCATATCTTATCTTCTAGTTTTGAGTTTAGCTTTTCTATTTTATTTTGAGGTAGTCATGAACTTGTCATTGGAACCACTTAGTCGGATGTTTAGAGGCTTCATAGACTAGACTATCGAGTTATGATTAGATGTTATGTTTGGCTAGTTTATTTCACACTAGTCTTACTTAGTTGATGGATAGATTGTTTGGCCTTTGGCCTAGATTTTCATATCATCATTTCATTTCATTGAGTATTCTTTGTTATTATTTTCTTCTGCTATTAGATTGTGATTGAACGAATGTGACGAAGCCGAGTGGTTTGCTTGGGGGCTAGCAATAGTATCTGAGTGTTGGTCACGCCAAGAGTACCCTCTCGAGGCGTGATAGCGACCCTGAACTTAACTAACGTTTCTCTAAGAATGGCGCTTGTTAATTTGTTACTAAATGTCTGAGAAGAATAAATCTTCAAAATTCAAAGGGGTGTTTGGATTTACTTTTAAAAGTGAATTACAAGTTAAAAGTTAGATTTTTATTTTGGCTTAATGGTTTTTTCTTTACTTTTTCAACCTTAAAAAATGTAATTTTTTTTTGTTATTCCCAAACAATTTCAAAACTTAAAAGCAAAAAAAGCATTTAAAATAAGTCAATCTAAACACCCACTAAGTCAATGCCAATTGTCAATGAAATTTTTCCATGTGTTTGGTTGAACAAAGAGTCGGAGCACAATCTTTCATTTTTTCACTTGATGGAGAGAAAAACCCTAACCGTCATTGCTGCTCTGCCTGCCTATTGACGTTATTTTCTGGTGGCAATGGTTATTTCTTCTATTGGTCAATCTCCCACTAGGGTTGATCTCCTAGAAAACCCCAAGCCCAATTATGTTGATGTCCTTAAGCCCCTACAACCTGAGTAAAAAACTCATCTCTATAAAATTTGTGATTTTTTTGCCCGGTGAACCTCAAGTAATATGGGAGGAAGAGAAGGTTAACCAAATAATTATTAATGAAAAATTACAATTCACAGTTATTGGTAAGTCCTCTTATGGATGGCATGACTTTCAAGATCTAAAAAGAATAATTCCTAAATAATGTGAGTTGAAAGGGGAGTGCAACATTGGAGTACTAAATAGTAGGCACATTTTGATTAGAGCCTCCAACATGGAGGACTACGTCAACTTGCTCTCAAAGCCAGCCTTCTATATCACCTATAAACATTGGATGTACACTATGAGAACCTTAAAATAGGACCCTTTGTTCGAACCAGAAAAACAGATTACTATTGCCATTGCTTGGATCTCTTTCACCTGTTTGCCTCCAAACTTCTTTGGAAAGGAGATGTTTTTCTCACTTGCTTCGGCAGTGGGTAAACCCTTATAGATTGATCTTGCTACAAAAAATCAGATATGATCAAGTTGTGCTCATGTGAAAGTAGAAGTAGATCTGCTCAGTGATTTCCCCAAACAGATCAATGTGGGTTTGAGGAGAAAATTCGAGGAAATAGTTGAAAGGTGGATTAACATCAACTATGACTAAATCCAAAAATATTGCGAGAACTGCAAGATCCAGGGATAAAATGAACAACAATGTTATATTCTCCGCCCAGAACTTTATCCTAAGTTTGAGGACTAGATGAATGATCAGAGGGATAAGGAAAAAAAACTGATCACAATGGAACTGCTAAAAAAGAGAAGGACCAATTTAAGGATCATAAAGAGAGAAGGCGCAGGAACAAGGGAGTCCATAGCATAAAGGAGAAACATGTCTTGAATGCTCAAGGGAGAGTGAAGCAGGACAACAATGCAGTGCAAACAAATAACCAATTTGAAGCTTTGGAAGTTGCAGATAAAATCGACAAGGTGGATGAACCAAAAGAGAATGACAACAAAGTTTTGGCAACAAAAGACTGGGTCAATGAAAAGTTTCATCAGAAGAAGGGGTGAAAGTGAGGAGAAGGTAGCAAGTACAAAGAGTCAGGACAATGACAATAAAATTCAACGTGTATCAGATGAATTGAAGGATGTTGGGAGTGCTAACAAGGGTAATGTCATGGGATGTAATAAGGATAACATGGATCTACCAGCAATGATCTAGATGAAAGTATCAATCTACTTGACAATCCTAATCCGATAGTTCCTCCAAATTTAGTGGTTAGCCCAGAAGATCAGCTTGAAGTCTCAAAAGAGTCAGAAGAGGTGGACAACATAGATGAAAATATAGTTCAGATTACTAAGG
>JBCEWC010017887.1:0-12255 GCA_038996855.1 Solanum aculeatissimum
GCCTTGTCCTAGCCACTGCCTCACTCCACGAGGCAGTGAACGAACCGTCAAGAGTCAAACGGACCGTCCAAGGTCTCATTGATTTGGACTTAGCTTAGGGGTGGTTCCACACCACCCCAAGTTCACTGGAACATCACACGAGGCACTAGACAGACCATGCAAAGTTTCACGGTCTGTGCCAAAGTCCTTGGCCACGTTTCTGAGCCTATCTCCAATGGCTTCCGAATATTTGACAGTCTCACTGTTTGGGCTATATCTCCCTCATTCGAAGTCCTAATTGAGTGAAACCACTTGTGTTGCAAAGATAACGCAAAGAGATTCAATTCGATATATTGTAGCTTACATGGGGAATCCCACATCAAAAGTTATTACTATTTGAAGTACGCTGCCGAAACTAGCCCTCTAGGCCACTTACTAGCCCAATTTGCATTCGGCCACTTAAACTCAACCCGTGGCTACCAAAACTCAACCAGGGATTTTAGTACATAATATAATTCCAACCACAAGTAGATTTTGAAAAGTTTTAGTTTGTTACAGTTATTTAGCATGTCTCATGATTATGTTCTCATGTTATGAAAATGGCTTGAATGTTATGTATTATGTACGACTATGTGCTATATGCAATCATGCCTATCCCTTTCCCATATTGCCCTCATAGCTTGAGTCTCAAGTCCCTAAATCCTTAGAGCTTATGTGCTATATGCTTTAGCTTCCGCATTTCTGAACCGATGATGAGTGTAATGATGCTATGATGGCTTGATCGAGGGTCTTCGGGTCCTATTTCTCCATGTCACATCTAGGCCCCTATTCGAGTCGTGAAACTTTAGGAATTATCATTATTAAGGTTCATGCTTATTTGATGTTTACAAAGAATAAGGTCAATGTAGGCTCAAAAATAGGGATAAAGGGATAATTAACATCTTTGGTTGGTTATATTTAAGCTAAGTGAGCTAAATTATAACAATGGCCTAAGTTCCTTTCCTAACCAACTAACCTAAAGACTAAATCTTGAGTAATAGGGAATATTTTGAATTAAAGCATAGTAGAGAATCATGCAATAATGCTCACTCACTCATGTAACTTCTTTACATGTTAACATAACTAACAGATCATGCTTTTTATCACAATCACACACTTATCAGAACAAACATGTCACGACCTGGATAGGGCCTAGATGTGACATGGCGAAGGAGAACCTGAAAGTCCTCTATCAAGCTATCATAGTATCATTACACACATCATTGGTTCGGAAGAACGGAAGTGAAACACATAGCACATAAACTGTAAGGGAATCGGGGCTTTGGACTCAAGCTATGGGGCTATTGCTGGGAATAGGATAAACATGGATTCACATAACACATAGAAATTATCTCTAACGGGATGGGTAAGTAGGACTCAATCTATGGGGGAACACCGGGATTATGGAAATTTTAACATAAGCACATAGTCACACACAATTCCCAACATCAAGTCATAAGAATAATCAATACCATTTCATAGTCAAGACTCATAGGCATAGCATTTCCATAATCATAATATTCAACAATTACAAGTCAATGTACAAGAGTTTAGTGTGTCCAACAAGCCTCTACATAGATGACACGGGGCCTCGACATAGTTTAAGGCTCACCCTCAGTACATAAGTAAAAGAAAATAACATAACAAGATAGGTAGATAGAAGGTGGCTATTGCCCTTGAACAAAAGGGTTCACCACAAGCAAAGGTCTTCAAGATAATCAAGCGTCGTCCGGTAGAATGTAGAAGTCATCTCTGGTCCCTACATGTTTAGAACATGTAGAAAACGAATATTGGTTAGCTCATAATATGTACTAAGTATGCGGGCATGCAATACATATGACAATATAGTATGACCAAGAAACATGATAAGGGGACAAGTGGTACGAAATAAATGCACATAGCCAAAGGGTAATATAACAATATGTTATGCCATGATGCATGAGATGCACTCCTACAATCATAATATAGCAGGGATGTAACCTCAACCGACAACGAAGGAGACCCGAGCGAGCTACTACCCTGATCCGGACTACTTTCCAAGTAGATCCTTAATCACCCTTCAACAAGAGGAAACAAACAAGTCTTCCCATCTAGGGAGAAATCCCATGTTAGCACATGGTTTGACAGAAAGAAGTAGGGACCCTTGGAAATTGTCCACCCCGACTCCAATCCCTAGATACTAAGTCTAATCCCACGTGAATACATATATATATACATGCAACTTCAAACCGGAAGACTTACATTTTTTTCAAATCATGCATCATTTGTCAACACCAAAGCCATTGATCAAAACCATACTTATGCTTAGTCCAAAGGCCATCAAGAGTTTCCCAAAATCATTTTCATAATCATTCCATATCAATGCCATAAGAGTATTCATATCAAGCCTTCAAAACATATCAAAATTGTGCAAGCACCCAAAATGCTCAAAGAGCCATACAAGAGACTATGTGATCACAAGTCTTAACATATCATATCATAACAAAAGTTTCATCAAGAGTTTCATCATAACAATCTTCAATGCATATGACATGAATGAGGAACAAGTGCATGGGTAATGTAATTCAAACTTTAATTCACAATTCAAAAGGTAATTCAACATAAATCATGAGAAATTTCATATTTAAAGCATAATGCAAATTACCCATGTATAATTAAATCATAAAGGGACATGCACATTGATCCTTCAAGAGTTTCCATGAATATTCATAAAATTCATACTTAAATCATGGTTAAATCACCTAATTTCTACAACACATAATCCCAATCAACTAAATACTTCAAAATTTAAAGAATCCATAGCTTAAAGAAACTTAATATCATAAATTAAAGAGTAGGGTTCTTGGGTCTTCATGGATGAAAGGAAATCAATGAATCAAACCCAAATGCCTTACAATTGACCAAAGGAATCGAAGAATTAAGCAAGCAAGGTGATCTTCCCCAACTTACTTCAAGCTTTCAACAATGGAGGTCAAGAGAATTTAGAAATTTTCAAAGAGCAATTAAGTGTGTTAGAATGAATGAAAAGGGGTTAGGGTTGGGTTAAGGGGGTTTAGGGGACCTTAGAAAGCCTAAAAAGGGCCTAGGAATTAATTAAATTATGAATTAACCATTAATAAAATGGACAATTAACTAAAAAATAGTGCCACACGATTGACAGCAGGTGTCTATCCAGTGGTACACGGACCGTGTACCATGCCTTGGTTTCGTCTTTGATTTTAACTCTCGGGGACTTTATGGATCACTTCACAGAAGGATGTCATGGGACGTGTGGCTTCACACGGACCGTTTACTGGTCCGTTGAGCCACACTTGACCTAGAGACCAGCCCCACAGCCTTGGCCACACACTGCCCCACTTTACGGACCCTCCACATGGACCGTGGGGTGATCCGTGGGACTTAACTTGGTCTAGGGGTTGGACCCTGACCACTCTGAACCCACTAGATCACCACACGGACCCTCACATGGATCATGGACCTTCACACTGTCTGTGGTCCTGTCCTTAGACCATTTCCAGAGCCTATTTCCAGTGTCTTCCGAATTATGGGTAGTCTCACTTTTTTGGTCATAACTTCCTCATACGAACTTTGAATTGAGTGAAACTAGTTGCATTCCAAATATAACGCAAAGAGATTCAATTTGATATGTAGTATCCCACACAGTTCATCCTGTACCAGAAGTTAAGATTCCTCAAAGTATACTGCTCAAACGGCCTTTCTATGCCACCAAATGGTCCGTTTTGCATTCGACCACTTAAACTCAACCCATGGCTACCAAATTTCAACCATGACCAGTATAACATCATACAAGATCAACCATAAGAAGATTTTCGAAAATTTTTGGGTCGTTACAAAACACTATCAGATAATCCAATCATGCATGGTTAATATCAAACTAACAAAACAAAAACTTGGTGGGTATTATTTTTACACAAAATTTACTATGCCATGGATATCAATACTATGTACTACACATGCTACCTAAAACATCTTAAGCATGCCGGTTCAACATAAAATAAAATTCCACAGGGAAAGAACACAGACAAGAAAACCCTTTGGAATAAAATATTGGGGTAGTTATAAGCCAAAGTTACTCATTCTTCAGTGAGGCCATATAACCACCAACACCCCATCAAAAAGATTGTACATTGTCCTCAATGCACGTGTGTAAAATATAAGGAACTAGGGTCAAAACAAACATACCTGGGCGCCTAACCATCTATCTCAATCTCACTCTGTCCACCCTTCACAGGCCTGGTGGACTCCTCAATAGTAGGAGCAAATTGGGAGGAACCCTTTCCTCTAAGCAACTGGCGTGCATACTCTTGTCTGGCCTCCTCCTCTTGGGATTGGCTAGCTAAATCCTCAGGCCTTCTTTCTTTGTCCGCTCACCACCAAGGCACTTTATATCTGCATCATCTATGTGGGGCCACTTCTCGAGGAAAGTTTTTGTGGGATTTTCTAGAGCGAGCAGGTCTATAATCGGTGTTGCAACTGGCATGGTAGATGTAAAGACTAATGGAGCAACCAATGCTATAGCAATGTTGGCCCAGAGCTACTGAAGCTTTATTTGCATAGCTAACAAATCAATAGGAGCCACTATGTGAAGGCTTATCTAGATCTGCTCTTCGAATGCATCGATCTGGGTATCCACCTGTATAAGTCCCTCTCTGATGGCGGTAGTGGTGAATTCTGCATGCCACTCTCCGCCTCTATAATAACCTAGTGGACCCCGGGCCTCAACTGCTATAGTAGCTGAGCCAACTGTGACTCAACATGTGTCAGTCTCTGTGCCAGTGCCTGAAAAGATGTTGCCGACACAAATGTGATATCGGCAGTTACTGTAGTTGGGAATACAGACTCTGAGACAGAAGCAGTAGCAATAGTGGGCCCTCTTCCCTCAACAGTCTTAGTTTATGAGTGCCCTTCTGTAGGCTTTGCAGCGGTAGTACTAGAGGGCTCAATCATAGGCACGGAGGCAGGCAAGTCTGGAAGTACAATCTGTGGCCTCGGTGTCATACGCAGAGCAACTAGATTCTCTTCATCCTTGATCAGGCTGACATCTAGTGTGCACTGCACCTCTAGTAGTATGTCCATGTGATGCAAAATATAAACCCCCACCGTCAGACAAAGACGCTGTATCAATCATAGGAAGGCGATCATCGTGGACCTCCTCAGGGTCATCATATGTATCTGCACTATGATCAATGCGGCCCAGTTGATAGCATAGCCAGCCAAAATGCTGGCCACCAAAATAACTCTCTCCGGTGCCAAGGTGTTTTTCGAAAGTGTAGGCCGGATCCTCAAGTGAAACACCGCCCACCAAACTTTGGTGGGGAAGATAAGGAAAGCCTTGATGATAGGCTCCAAAGATATGGCTACGCAATAAGAGACAAGTCCTATAGCAGCAATATGGGTAGCCACTCACCTCATCAAACGGCCTCGATGTTCTAGGTCGCTCATGACTCCCAAGTCACGTGCCTGCCCCACTCTGTGGTCAAACTATGCTGTAGAACCGAGGGCCGCAAACTCAGGTTTGAATAGCATTAGTCATATGGTCTCCTCTGACATGTCGACCACCTAGCCCCGTACTCTGACCTCCTCTAGACTGGGCTGGCTGAGGGGCTTCTTACCCTTGGGTAGAGTGTTGTGTATCATGGCAGCGTAGGAGGTGAAGAACTCTCTCACCAATACTAGTGAGTACCTCCCAACTGACTATGCCAACCATTGGAATTCATGTCGTATGATAGTGCCCTCAAGCCTTTGGACACTATCGAGTCCTTTGGTGATGACCCAGGACTCTTCCAGTATAGAATGAGTGGGGTTGCCATGCTTGTTTCTCTGCATATCCTCCATAATGATAGTCTGTATGCCCTCCACGCACCACCTTCTGTGCTCTACATTTGGTGATGACTCAGGTGTGGGTTGACTGGAGGATGATGCGGAGTCTTTACCCTTCTCAGAACCAGAACCGAGGCCTCTCTTGGAGAAGGTCATCTGAATGCTACTGCTAGCCTGGTCACCTCCCTCATCAGACTAGGGAGGGAAGACCATAATAGTGTGTGATGTAGCATGCCACAAAGATGCCCGAGTTTGTCATGTCTCTACATCGGAGTATGGCTAGATGCAAAGCTACTATACAGAGCCACTAGCCTCGCGGGCATGCTCTGAATCTATGGCGTCGTCTTGTAGGTGAGTCTTCGTAGCTTGAATCTCCTCTTTCTTTGATTTAGGGGACATAATACCTGCAAGACACATAATCATGAAACGGGTTGGTTCCGTGAATTACAATCTAAAACACAACAAAAATTTTAGAACTGAACTGGGAAGATTTGGGTTTACAAAACCCTCCTTACGAGTTGTAGAATGCTTTACGGCTCGTAAAGGGTTTTGTGAGACAATGTGTAGTTATTGTTTAGGTCACTGGACTTGCATCCACAAGACCCAGTTATGACTCGTAGAATGCTTTACGAGTCATAGGTGGAGTCGTGGATGTAAGTCATTACTGAGGTTCAACACTGGTAACCAATACGAGACCCATCTACAAGTTGTGGATCGGTCCAATAGTCATAGAAGGTCTCATATGATGAGGCCTCAAGATAAATTAACACTGGATCTTTTTACGAGGGGAAACCATGACTCATGGATTGATCCACGAGTCTTAGAAGACCCTAGTAGACATGGAAAGTTTTCAAAATTTTTTTGAAACCTCATCTATGAGTTTGCCCGACCAATTTTATTAATCAAACAACATGTATAGACAAGGATTTAAGCACCCACATACGAATTAACACCAAGTTACAAACCCTAATCATGCCTTACCCCATCAAAATGATTTATTATGCATTTTAATTATTCCAACCATTCGTCACCATAAGTGCTAACTACTTGGCTATGTGAATGCATTTTCAATAAACTATATTGACCGAGTAGTTGCACCATCACTCAATTTTAACACACCCACCCTTTTCGGCACTCAATGCAACCTTAATCAAATAATCATAAGTTATGACTAATTTTTTAAGGCATAGGAATAAATTCCTGACTCCGCTAACCCTTCCCCAACCCTATTCATGCTCACTAAAAATCACAATTTAATAGGGAAAGTTTTAGAGACTGTAGACTTACCAATTTGAAATGAGATTGAGAGGAGAGTGACGGGGAAGCATAGGGGGTTTAGAACCCTAGGATATGTGGGTTCACCAGAGTTTGGCCAGAAAAGTGATGTGGGTTGACAGATTTGTGTCGAAGGTTGACGGGGTCGTCGTTCTTAGAGTTTCCATTTGCCAGTTGTTTGCAAATATGGGGTCAAATAATTTTGATCCCTATTTAAATCGTACTGGTCGGGTTGTAATATTATGGTTTTGGCTTAACAAAAGCCTGATTACAGGACGTGGAATGCTTTACAGCCTGTGAATCGAGGTTTTGTGGAAGCCTAAAACCCTTTCATCCTCACCTTTTATCTATAAGGCATAATATGAGTCGTATCTTGCAATATAACTCGTAACGAGTCTCATAAACTACTTTGACACTTAGGTAAATTTTAGGGACTTACCTGGGGTCCATGATCCCAATCATGACCCATAGTTCTACATACAAATCGTGGACTTGGTTCACGGATTGGAGTGCATCCTACCCTTTCTCTTTGGAGGTTTTCACGAGATAGTCTACGGGGAGTGAAATGCAACACAACCCGTATAGCAAATCGTGAACTCCAATTTCTGTTCTTTTTCAACTAAAATTGGTTGACTTGGTCTTGTACCTTCAAAACCTGCAAGAATATACTATTACCCTATACAACTCCAGTCCATTGTTAGAAATTTACAGTCTAAAAAATACAAAAAGCTAGCATAATCTAAAGTCTAAAGCTAAAAACTAAAACTAAACTATGATTATTATAAGTAATATTTTGGGTTGCCTCCCAAGCAGCACCTGATTCAACATTGTGACATGACACAGGCTATTGGAGTACTCTAACTTCATCAATAGCCCAAACTTCCATCTTAAGCTCATTAGACCTCTTCTTCGATCTGCAGACGTTGAAGGTGACTTCTTTGTCATTCAATCAAAACTTGAGGAGGCCAGATTCCATGTCAACTAGGGCACGCCCAGTATCAAAAAAAGGCCTTCCCAAGATAATTGGGACTTAAAAGTTGACTTCGCAGTCTAAGATCACAAAGTTTGCGGAGAATATGAACTTCTCCACCTTGATGAGGACATCATGAAAGATTCCCACCGGCTTCTTCACAGTACGGTCAGCCTTCAAAAGTCACATGTAAGTAGGTGTAGAGGCTTCTAGGATGAGCTTCTTGAAAATCACAAGTGGCATCAAATTAATGTTGGCACCAAGATCACATAATGCCCTTGTGAATTCACATCCCCTATAGTGTAGGGAATGGTAAATACTCTGGGTCCTCTCTCTTCTGCTCAAAGGAACAGGTAGAGATATCACTACAATATTGGTGTTCTTGACTCATGGTACACTTTTTCATCACCAGATCCTTCATAAACTTTGCATACCCGAACATCTTCTCCAACGCCTCAATCAGTGGGATGTTGATAGAAAGATGCTTTAACATGGATAGGAAGTGTTTGAACTTACCTTCCTCCTCATTTTCTTTAATCTTTGTGGGAACGGAGGAGGAGGTCGAGGAATGGGTTTTGGCCATATTGGCGCAACATTGCTTTCCTCAGTTTAAACCCCAATATCTCCTACTTCGGCTTGCTTATCAACAACACTCTCATCATGAACCTCATCATCATCTACAAGCATTGGAGGATCAGTGGTGTGCTTCCCACTACGAGTTGTGCTAGCCATACACTACCCTTCATTCTTTAGATTTTGGATAGTGTTACTAGGCAAAGTACCCTTCTGGCATTTGTTGAGCTGGGTCGAGATTCGGCCGAAATGTTGTTCAAGCTGCTTAATTGCAACTAAATGAGACTCGGTCTTTTAATTAATACTGGAGATGTCAGTCTTCATACCTCTCAGTGTCTCATCCTGCCCATCAACCTTCTTCAGCAACCAATCAAACATCTCCTCAACCCTGGATGATCCTGCACCTGAATCATGATTATGGGGTGGGACATAAGTGTCGCTTCTACAACCATCTCTGCGACCCTAGTGAACATCTCTCTCTTGGCCTCTATTTCGATCATAGAATCCACCTCTATTGTTTTTGTTGTAGGCTCCCTCAAGTTTATAGTTGTGACCTTGGTTTCCTTTCCCTTGGCGCAAGTAGTCCTAATTGAACCCCTGGGCGTTAGGCCAGAAACCCCCCATCTGCTAAACTACGACACAAGCCTCATGCTCAAAATAGGGTTTTTCATACATGGGCGCTCAGACAGGCTGATGAGCGACTAGATTACCTTCTCAGCATTATGTTTCATCAACAACTCCACATTGATACTAATCCATGCAACTGCATCACTTCCTTACTAACTTGTGCTTGCATTGGAGTAGTAGTAAAAACAAATGAGCTCCTTATTGTGGCCTTCTCCCTTGTGCCCCATGCACGATGTTTTTTTGACCACCTTCTCTAGCCTCTCAGGGATCTCCTAGAATATATGATCTATGAATGATCCACCCATGATAGTGTCGGCGACTGCTTGCCCTTTCTTATTAAGGGCACTATAAAAGATTTCAACTAGGGATTCATATACGATCTTGTGTTCAGGAACCCTTTACAGACACTTTGAAAACTATTCCCATGTAGTACCCATCAAATCACCTGGCAATAGACACTTTGAAAACTATTCCCATGTAGTACCCATCAAATCACCTGGCAATGCTCAAAGTTATTACTCTCCTGTTTCAGCTTCAGCTTTTTGGAGATAGGGAAATACCTCTCCAAAAAAGCTGTCTACAATTCAACCCAGCTGGTGATCGAACTCTGTGGAAGCTCAGCCAACCATGACGTTGCATTTCAAGTAATAGATAATGGGAACGTACAGACCCCAACAATATCCATGGATAGATTTTAGTTCCCCATTACACTCTTGCGAACAAAAATAACGTTGTGCAGGTGATTGTGTGGATCCTTTGACGGTAGCATTGCGAACAACCTACGATTTTGAAGTATCTATAATAACCCACTTGACACGACAAACTTCGTGTCATCCAGAAGTGGATTTAACACTATTTCTCCAGTGACATCCATATTCATCGGGTTCAATCGATATTGATTTCAATCATTTTCTTGGGCTCAAAGTCCCTTAGGATGTGGAATGACTATGGGTGGATTGTCCCCATTAGGATTCAATGCAGTGTTCATCACATTCTGAACATTATTACTGGGTTGTCGGGCTATTCGTCTTCTAGTATGCTCAATCTTTGTATCAAAAGGAATCAAAAGAGTGCTTGGACTTCTCGTAGTTGACATGCACTGTTCACCTGCACCCTATATCAAGACAGAAATAACAAAAAACATAAAATTAGGGAAATACAGAGAAATATATCAAATTACAATATGCTAATCAAGTCTACCCATATTCCCCGGCCATTGTGCCATTAAATGCTCTTGACTCCACACTTACGCTTAGCACACACCCCTACTTAGAGGTTTTGAAGCGGTCGTACTCAAGTATTTAACCTAACATGGGTTAGGACCATTCCCACGAGGAATATTGTAGACTCTGAATTCACACACTTCTGTAAATTAAAATGATATACTGTACTATCTCTGAGAAATAGAAAAATGAAAAATAAACATAACGAAGGGGGTATTTTTGATTTAAATAAATTCTAAACTATAACAACAAGTTGTTTGTAATCGGTAGAGAAATGAACTAGGGCAACATGTTCCCTATGACTCCCTAACTAAGTGTTCTTGGATACTTGCGACTCTTTTATAGTGTGTAGGTGCAGGACAGAAGTTAAGTTCTCCTAAATCCTTGATTAGGCATCTAGGTGAATTTCATCACATTAGTAGATCAGTCTCTATGATGTGACATTACTAACCCTTACTTTTCATCCCAAATCAAAACTACTACCCATAGTAGCCTGATTAGTTAAGGAAAAATTGATCAACCTCTATTACTTAATTCTTTTCCTATTCGTCACGTCCTGTATCAGATAGGTGATAGTAGGCGAGTTCTAACGTAGGCCTTCCGTTAAAAATAAGTTAAATTGAAGAAGTTAATTAATACATCCTAAACACCATCCAAGAAATTTCAAGTAATTGTGACAATCCGAAAATTTTCCAAATATACTTATGGTTCGCATTCTAGGATGTACTACAATCCATGTATGAGTTTTGGTGGCCATGGGTTGAGTTTAAGTGGCCGAATGCAAATTGGGCTAGTTAGTGGCCTAGAGGGACAGTTTGGACAGTCAACTTCAAGCAGTCATAAATTTTGATGTGGGATGAACCATGTGAGCTACAACATATCAAATTGAATCTATTTGAGTTATATTTGCAACAAAAGAGGTTTCACTCAATTTGGATATCGGATGAGGGAGATATGGACCAAACAGTGAGCCTATCTGAAATTCGGAAGAAATTGGAGATAGGCCCTGAAAATGGCCCAAGGCAGTGAGACGGACTGTGAGACTTTTCACCGTCCTTGAAGTGTTCCTTCAAGTGGTACAGAGAGCATGGGGTGGCCATGACCTACCCCAAAAGCTAAGTTAAGGTCCACGGACCACCACACGACCCGTGAGACCTCAAACGGACCGTTTGGTGGTCCGTCAAGTTGGGAAGAAGCTCGGTCAAGCCGTGGTTGGTTTAAATGGCTAGGCAAGGTTCGCGGGGCAAGAGGATTGACCTAGGTTCATGGTAGCATTGTCAAGATCGATTCGGGGTTGCCAAGGATTTGACGTAAGTGATTTAAGTGAAGAACTTCATTTTTGGGACTGTTTTGGGGCCTCCGTTTAGACTGCTGCAAATTTGAGATGCCATAACTTTTAGTACATGATCAACTGGGTTTACAAATTTATATCAAATTAAATCTCCTTGAGTTAGTTTCGTAACGCAACTGATTTCACTCAATTCGGAGCTCAGATGAGCAAGTTATGATCATTTTCGTGAGTCTACTCGAAACTGGAAATTTGCCTCGGAAAGTTTTAAGTCAAGTCTCACGGACCATTAAACAGTCCGTGAGACATTTGACGGCCAGTGAACAGTATCGTTAAACGTTACAGTGAGCTCGTTGAAGCTCGAAGTTGGAAATTCGGCTAAGGCATTTTTGACGGAAGGTTGCACGGCCCGTGAACAGTATCACGGGCACTGTAGCAGC
>JBCEWC010017888.1:0-12253 GCA_038996855.1 Solanum aculeatissimum
CCATCCAGAAAGTAATACCATCCTCTGTCGGCTAACCGATCTAGCATCTGGTCCATGAAGGGCATGGGGAAGTGGTCTTTCAAGGTCCACTTGTTCAGTTTTCTGTAATCCATGCATACCCTCTATCCCGTTACAGGTCATGACGGGACCAATTCATTCTTGTCATTAGCTACGACCGTCATTCCCCCCTTTTTAGGTACTCATTGGACTGGGCTAACCCACTGGCTATCTGAGATTGGGTAGATCACCTCAGCATCCAACCACTTTATGATCTCCTTCTTAACAACCTCTTGCATGGGCGGGTTTAGCCTACGTTGATGCTCGATGCTGGGGATGCAGTTATCTTCCAGTTTGATTTTGTGAGTGCATATGCCAGGTGGGATTCCCACGATATCAGCTATAGACCATGTAATCGCCTTTTTGAACCTTTATAGCACTTCCAACAGTGCTGCCATTTGTGCATCCTGCAAATCTGCACCCACAATCACTGGTAAAGTATCATTAGTTCTAAGAAAAGCATACCTTAGATGATGTGGCAGCTCCTTGAGCTCCACAGTGGGGGGCTCTTCGACTGAAGGTTTGGCAGGTGACGACGGTTTATTCTGCAAGTCAAGGTCCAACCTTCTCAGCATGTAGGGTCTAGTGACCCTACCTTGTAGTGCTTGCACTGCACTCTTATAGTTATTTATGTTATCATCAGGGAAGTTCATAATGACAGCGGTCAGCTCATCCACATTCA
This sequence comes from Solanum aculeatissimum, assembly GCA_038996855.1. Lineage (NCBI taxonomy): Eukaryota > Viridiplantae > Streptophyta > Magnoliopsida > Solanales > Solanaceae > Solanum > Solanum aculeatissimum. Next base: position 740 of record JBCEWC010017888.1, read on the forward strand.
CCTTTTCTCCAACCGAAATCTCGAAAAAATATGTGTCCTCTACATCTATGACAGACATTACTGACATTTCTCTGGGCCTCTTCATAGATGCACACACATTGAATTTGACTTCCTCAGTATTCAAGCAGAAAGTCAACTCTCCTTGTTCCACATCCACCAGTGCTCTACCAGTAGCTAAGAATGGTCTCCCAAGAATGATAGGGACTTCAAAGTCGACCTGGCAATCAAAAATAACAAAGTCTGCAGGAAAAATAAACCTGCCTACCCTTACCAGCACATCACATAAGATTCCCACTGGTCTCTTAACTGATCTGTCTACCATAAGCAGTCGCATTGTAGTAGGTGAGGGGGCTCCCAAACCCAACTGTCTATATACTGCTAGTGGCATAAGATTAATGCTTGCTCCCACGTCACAAAGGGCTCGTGCAAAATTCAACGATCCTATTGTGCATGGAATGATAAAGGCCCCAGGGTCCTTTTTTCTCAACTACAGTGCCTCCACCAATGGTATGTTCACAGACAGTTCTTTTAGCATCTGCAAGAATTTCTGGAACTTCCCATTGTCTTGCTTCTTCTTCAGCCTTTGTGGAAATGGTCATGGTGGCTTAGGGATATATGGAAAGGGTGGTGGTTTTGGTGTGTCTCTGCTAGCTGATTTACTACAAGCTTCAGCGTCTTTTGCCGTCACCTATCCGTCCTTCACTACTTCCTCAGATTATTGCTCTTCAATGTTTGGCTTGACACTTTTTCCTTGAACTCCTTCATCCCTGATCATCACTGGTTCCAGGAGTATCAATCCACTCCTAGTGGTGACCGCCATACAATGCCCATCATTCTTTGGGTTTTGAATGGTGTCGCTAGGAAGGGTCCCAACCTTTCTTTGATTTAGTGAAGCAGATAATTGACCCATTTGGTGTTCTAGTTTCTTGATGGAGGTGGAGTGAGAGTCCACCAGTTGGCAGATATTTCACATCTCCCCATGCATATCTCGCACCCCACACTCAGTAGCCTCTACCTTGTCCAGTACTTTAGCCATCATCTCTTCAAAGTTTCGTAGCTCCACTGCCTACATTTGGGCGTTCTCTATTCATCGGAGGTACATATGGAGCAGGTCAATCATTTCTGAAATTATCCCTGTTGTGCCAATTTTCATTGTCTCTTACCACGAGTCGATCGTAATAATTTTCTCATTCATAGTTCCGACCTTGGTTTCCGGCGTTGAAGGGCCGAAAACCCCCCTGTCTATTTAGCAAGTTAGCCTCTTCGTCGAACTCATAACCTGTACCGTCATACCTGGGTGCCGAATCGACTACTTTGACCTTTTCCATACCTCCACCCAGCAACTTCTTAGTTAGTAAGTCCATTTGTGTCCGCATGTGAGCCATGTCCTGATCACGTTCCTATTCTTTCTTTCGCTACTCAGCACTCATCCCAACAAGGAACCCTAAATAGTCTCCATCTCTTGTGTACCAGGCTCTGCTATTTTTGGCTGCCTGATCTAGAATCCCGATAATCTAGCGGAATGTCCTGGCCAGGTACGAACCTCCACAAGTTGCATCAACAATGGGTTTAGTCACAAAGTTACATGACCGGTAGAACACTTCCTTGAGATGCTCATCAGTGAGGTTATGATTTGGACACTGTTTAATCTTCTGTATGAACCGCTCTCAAGTCTCGTATAGTGCTTCAGTTGATAACTGTCGGTGGGCACCTATCTCATCTTTCAGCTTAAGTTTTGCAGATGCTGGGAAGAACCTTTCTAAAAATGCTTCTTTAAGCTCACCTCAAGTTTGAATGGAATCATACTGATGTTCGTTCAACCATTTGGTTGCCTCCCCAGACAAAGACAACAGAATTAGCCTGAGTCTGATTGCTTGCTGAGAAACCCCTGGGATTTCAGAGGACTGACAAGTAGAGATAAAATTCATGAGATGTTGGTTGGCATCTTCATGTGGTTGCCCAGAAAACAAACCCTTTAGTGACAACATCTGCAACATAGTGCTACTGATTGTGAACTTTACCCCCACTGGCAATGGTGGTAAAACAATATCTCCTGTAGCACCGGCACCGTCTTCCTCATCATATCTTACTCATAATTGCTGATGACCATATGGCGGAATAGGGGGTGGTGGTCTATCTCTAACGTGGTGTGGGGGAGGGACCACCGGTGGGACTCTCTCTTCGTTCAGGTCATGAATACCAAGTCCATCATGGCCCCTATTTTCGAAATTAAGGGCTAGCTCTTGTCGTCGCTGCGCCTCGCGCTCTTGAGCATCCATTTTTCTGATTGATCTTTGTAGTTCTGGGTCATAGGCCAATAAAGGTTCACTTTTATTGCGGGTGGCGGGCATGCAAAGTCGGTCTCCTGCAGCACTATCAAACAAAACAAAACAAAGTAAAAGCAGGAAATAAAACTACACTAAAACTAGCACTAATAGACTATATTTTTGCAGTATTCCCCGGCAACGGCGCCAAAATTGGATACGCCCAAATTCACACCTCAATTGAAATACAAAGTGGTCGTTGACCAAATATAGAACCCAACTAGAGTTGGGGTCGATCCCACAGGGAATGCGTGAATATACAGCTAAAAATACTTCGTTTCAGATGTAATTCTTATTTCCAGAGTAATAATGCAAAATGAAAGTGGGGATTGTTTATAACAAGATTTAAACTAATTAACTTCTGTATTCTACGAATCGCTATCTACTATGACTACTGGATTTCAACAATGATTTAATAGACTAGGTTTATGGTTCCCATGACACCGATTTCAATACACAAATGTTAAGTCTTTCATGGCAATTATCGAACATACCAAGTAAACAATTAGTGGTTAACACCTAATTCACCTTCCGGTCCTTCTTAGGTGCATGTCATCCCTCACCTTCTGGTCTCAGGACGTTTTACTTGTAGTACTTACATTTCACTCCAGGATACTCTCACCTTCCGATCTCAAGTACTTAGACTAGGTTAAAAACCCCGAATTCTGCCCCAAGACTCTTTTCTTAATCACTACTTCCCTCTCGGACAAGCAGTGAATACAGGGTTACCTGAATGCGTCGACTCATTTAGGTTTTGATTTAATTGAAGATATCTTGTGGTGTATATTGTGATCCCTACCAACACTACCCCTAAATTTGCCTATTTTCTTCGGTAATCATAGTCCCCATAACTCTAGTTATGGGTTTAGCCTAGCATATTTTTCAAACCGAACTTGAAATAAGATGGAGAAGACATGAATTATACTTACAGTTGGAAAAATCAATCGAATCACAAATCATAATTGTAATTCAATGAAGCAATTGTAGCAAAACATTGTAAAAGTAATAACTCAAGGCACAAGCTTCTTCTTCGATACCTAGCAGTCTCGATGATAATAAAAATAACCTAATAAAAGTGCATTTATATGATTTAAAACAAATCCTAGAAAAAATAGAAAAATCGAACTTTGGCACGCGAAACCGGCAACTATACGGACCGTCTACCGTTAAACAATCCGTGTCACCTTTCGTCTGGGTATACTTAACTCAGGGCTTCAACCGTCCATGCACAACAGCTCACTGTGATGTTTAATGAAACTCGGTAATGGGCCGTGTAAGGGTACACGGCCCGTCAAACCGTCCGTCTGGATATCCTTAGCTTGTTTCTCACTTGTGCATTTCGGCTCAGGTTCTGTGATGTTTAACGAACAGGTAGATGATCCGTCAGTCTTCCAACGGTCTGTCACACACTCCGTGTAATCCCACTTAGCCTCAAATCTTCACAACTCCCATGGCCAACATTCTGTTATCTTTGACGAGCTGGTGCACGACCCGTGTTAACGTTTCACGGGCCTTCATTCCTTCCGTGTGCCTAGACTTGTATTATTTTTGCTCAGCCATCCTCAGTTGCTCTCTGTCACCTTTCACGGTCAGTCCCACGGCCCGTTAAACGGTACACGGTCCGTGAGCCTGACCGTTTGGGGCACAGTTTGCCCTATTTTATTCTTTTTCGTGCCTTGCCTGATTTTACTGCAAAATAAACTATACAAACATTAAACGCAACAATTTTCTTGAAAATTCGCAAAGATTTCATGTAGATTAGTGTCGAATAATGAGCATTTTCATGACTCAGCAATGATCATTATCAGCATAATAACCCAACAAAAGTGTTGGGGTTAAATCCCATAGGGAATGTGCGTTCAAGTGATGAAGTAATAAGTTGAATCAGATATTTATAGCATTAACATGGGGGATTGCGAGTAAATAAAAGCTACAATTCAGCTAACAACAGTTCTAAGATGTTAATTAACAATCGATAAAGAGAGATGTTGGGGGTGTGCAAATATGGGGATATATCTAATTACCTGAGTCTAACCACTTGATTGATTGAGTTAAAAATATGTGAGTAAGCTAGGTTGTTGGTAACCAACACTTCATTTATGACAACGATGGTGTTTCACATGAACCTATTATGACTTCACATGTAAATCACTCAAGGACATGTCTGGCCTGAGAAATTATAGCCAATCTCCTAATACTTTACACATTGAACCTAATTTTGTGGCATTCAACTGAAACCCTGAAAGATTTTCAGCTAATATACCTATTGCCCACTCTAATTACTCAAATTAATGCAATAATCAGAGATCTAAAGTAACCCTCGAGTTTGCAACCTCAAGATTATAGATGAAACTTGGCAATAAGTGTGAACTCACTCGGATTAACATCAATACAATTAAAATATCATAGATCCAACTAGTAAATCAAACACACATATTATATACATACCCCTAATATTGGGGTTTAACCCAAACATGTTCAAAAGTAAGAAAACAATACCATAATCTGTAGCTAAGGACATGGATAAGATGAATTACAAGAGAAAAGATGAATTACTCCAGCTAATCTCTTCAATTTCTTCTTTCTAAAGATTGAAATCACAAAAACTTGTACTTGCTCAGCAAAAACCTTCTATGTAATTTATGCTCTCTCTATTTCTATATGGTAAGCTGTAGAAATCGAATATGGAATGGTATGTACAATGTCCTTTTCAGAATCCTTTTATAGTCTGTGCAAATTTCTGAAAGTTTGTGCACCATTTCGCTATTCGGCGGTCAAGGTCAGCCATCGTCGAGCACTTCAGTGATACGTCGAATGTACACTTGACGACCTTCTTCTTGATCTTCTAAAGTCTTCAAGTCTCTACAATTATTGGTGATGCCTTTATTCACCACTGATCATGTTCAACAATCTGCCAAACCTCTACCTGCGTCACCTTTCTGTCACAAAATTAGGGGCTTATTTGCTACAATATTAGGCGGTCTAATTTGTTCTTCAATGATTCGCCAAATGTGTCGACGACGTCGTTTCTGACCGTCTTTCTAGGATTTTTTCTCCTTTTCATTACTTTGTTGAGTTTTATCCATCTTTGCACTTTTATCTTCATTCCTGGCATTAAACATGCGTATTAGTTAACATATGAAACATAATAGCACATTCAGGAAAACATTTCCTTACGTTGAGTCTAATATATGGACTCATCAACACCCCCAACTTAAACTTTTGCTTTCCCTCAAGCAAATCAAATACCAATAATTCCAGCTTAATGCTTGCAAATAGGGCCATAGGGAGCAACACATATAATTCCACATTTTTGTCCATTCTCAAAGCTTCCACAAATCACTTATGCAACTTTAAAGCCTCAAGAGGTGACTAAAGAGTGCTCAAAATATGACTATGCTCACAATTGATCATGTGGTTTGCGAGTCACTGCCCAAACACATCACCATTTTCCATCACGCCAAAGAAGATCGTATACACACAAGGTTAGGGAACAATTTCCAAGGATCTCTTCAGCTCTCACTCTCCCTAATGAGAAATGGCATATAAGCTTCAACCCATAAGCTTGCCCTAATTCCCATTAGGAGTTCACTCACTTTCATCTGGACTAGGATCCAAAAGGACTTTATTCGGGTTGTAATGTAGGGTTAAGGATGGGTAGGATAACAAAAGTATAATAGTGGTTCATCCCTCCTTGAACTCTACACACACTTCTCACACTCATGATTCTTTTGATCCTCATTTTTTTCTTCTCCAATAGACATCTTTTTGCTCTTGTTTTTCAATCCTAGGTATCCCCATTTGCAATAATTCTTCAACAATTTTGGAGGGTCCTCTTTTTTCAAGTAAATTCCTTTTTCTTTTAATCATTTTTTTTACTTTTTGGATCTTTTTCTTTTTCTCGTCATGCAAGGACTTCTCTCTTTTCTTTATTTTTCCTTTTCAGTTCTTTCCTCAACTTTTACATGGGAGACACCCTTCTTCCACCAACACCCCCAACTTTGACCTTTGACCACTACTTTACTCACTTAAGCTCAAGGAGAAAATGGTGAGGAACAATAAGGGATTATCTTTCAAAATAAAGATCAAGTTGACATGGCTACCAAAGAAAGGATCAAGGCTTAAAAGAGTTCACCAAGGGATCAATTCAATGTCATTGGAGGCTTATATGGTCAACATGGACTCCAAAGAAACCAAAAAAGGCCTAAGGTTCTTTTCTAATTCGGATTCAACCAAATCACTCCACAAAATAAATCGGGCAAGTTCTAGATGTTGCAAAACATGCCTTTCAACAAATTCCTAACTCATATTGGAAAAATAGAGTTGCATTCAAACAGTGGCAATACACACTCACAATGTACGATCATCACATATCCAAGATCAATACTCACATAGTCAACTCAAAATGCACCAAATCCATTCATGGATTGATCCTTCAAGAGAAAGACGAATCATTGAGTTCATACATGCTCCTCGCCCATGGCACTATCCGAATAAAAAATATGAACTATCGATACTCGGATTACAAAGGACTAGAGACACAATAAATGCATTTGAATGACTTTTCACATATGCAGGGGGTTTGCCACAAATATCAAGGACACCATTCACAATCATTCATCCATCAAAAATAAAAAGAAAGAAAATTAAAAGAACTACTTATCTATTACAACCTAAAATAAAAGAATATTTACAAACTAAATTAAAAATTGTCTCAAATTTCCATCAACAAAAACTAATTAAGCATTGTCTCATCCAGCCCATAAGAAATGAAAAAAAAGATAGTCATCATCAAATCAATATTGGGACTTCCAATTGCTCACCCCTTTCTAAAGAGAGAACATTGTCTTCAATGTGCAAGAACAATATCAATCATGCATAAAAGGAAGGAGTGAGAATTAGAATCCCCTTGAACATGGTCAATCATGTTGTGGCAGTGATGGTAGAGTTGAAGAAGAGGTCATAAGGGCATCAATTCCCACATCCTGTGGTGCACTCTCAAAGTCAATCATCGGCCTCAAGGGCTCTAGATAACGAGCATCGGATGTGTCAATAATGGATATGTCCTGAATGGACTCTTTAGTGATCGTGGCTACAATTTCATCCTCTAACCACTTCAACTCATCAAACTCCACTTGAAGTGGCTCATCTCCCAAGGCTTCCCCATCGATATCTAGTATGTGTGGTATGTTATCTCTTTTATTGCCTTCTTCTCTTGAGACATCAACATCTACAGTACACTTGGGAGCTATATTGATATCAACCTTAGGTGGCACGTCCAATGTATCCCAAAAAAAACTAATATTCGTGGACTTCAGAGATGCCACCTCCATTTTCAACCATTCAATGTCTGCTTTTACAGCTGACGGGTTATTACTACTACTACCCTTCTTTTCCACAACACTTACTCTCTCAGCATATTTCTTTAATTATTTCCCATGATCCTCAAATATTATCTCCAACCTATCCATTCTCAATTTTTTGGCCTCAATAAACTCTTTTTGCTTATTTTCAGCCTTAATACATGGGGATAATGTAGCAGTTATGGCCCTCTCAATCAACTTAGGCATGAAAGACTCAACCCAAGTGGCACGGATATCAACCACTTTGGCTAACCGGCTAATGCTAATAATAATATCTTTGGTGATCAGTGGTTGGTTATTCGTAGCTTGAGGCTCGAATTACGTAGTAGCAGATGGGAGTGAAGTAGAAGATGAAGGGAATGAGGGAGAGAAAGAAGATATACCTACCTCGGGTGCTGGATCTGTAGCACTAGACTCAAGGGCCCCAACATCAAGCACCAGTATTTTATCAATTAGCTTCTTCCTGGGCCAATCCTCTTCATCTCTTTGAAATTCAGCCTCAATTCACTGGATATCAGTGGATGCCGATGAAGTGATCTCCATATCAGTCATGATTTTGAAATGAACTCCAGCATTTTTACATAAGGCTGTTATGAGGCTAGGGAATGGAAGAGAGATATTGATGAGTCACGAAAGTACTCATCATTTAACGCTTTTCAAGTGAAATCTTTGCAAGTTCTCAAGCAAATTGTGTTCGTTTAATATTCTGTGTAGTGTATTTTAAGTAAAATCAGGCAAGACACGAATACCGTCGATAAAGGAAGGAAATGCCCAAAACTGGGAAAATCATAGCCACACACGGTCAGCACCACAGGTCGTGTGACCTTGCACGGGCTGTGAGGTTGGTTGTGAGAAGTGGCAGAGAAGGGCCAAAGCAAAGTGAGGAGAAAATGAGACAAGTCCGATCACACGGAAGGACTGACGGCCTGTGCACTCTTTAACGGGTCGTGTAACCGCTCGTGAACCATGGTAGAAAGTTGGCTGGGACATTGCCAAAGAGTTGAGTCTAATTGGAAGTGAATGGAGCGTGTGACGAGCCGTTGGAAGTTTAACGGACCGTTTCGCCCACCGTTAAACATCACAGAATCGAGGCCAAAAGTGCACACTCAACATAAAGGCCAAGGTAAGTCAGACGGTTGCTTACACGGACCGTGTGATAGTACATGGTCTGTTACATCGTGTCATGAACTGAGACAGTAAGTAATCTGATAAACGAGTGAAGCCCAGGTACTAAGGGGATTCAGACGGAAGGTGACACGGACCGTTGAACCTTAAACGGTCTGTGTAGTTGCCGATTTAGCGTGTAGATGCCCGACTTTTATATTTCGTTGAGGATTTGTTTTAAATCATATAAATATATTCTTATTAGGTCATTTTTATGTTGTTACAGACGGCTAAGGACAGACCAAGGTAAAATTATGCTTGACACAGTACTTTTGCAAACTTTTTGCTACGTTTAATCCATTGAGTTGTAATTACAAGTTGTAATTTCGTTGATCTCGCAATCGTAAGTGTGAATCATATTTTATTCATCTTGTTCTAATTTGGATTCTTCAAGTATACTAGGCTAAACCCACAACTAAGGTTGTGGGGACCATGATTGCCAAAGAAGATAGGCAAATTTAGGGCTAATGTCGGAAGTGATCACCATATGCACTACAAGATATCTTCAATTGAACTTAAACCTTGATGAGTCGACGCATTTAGGTAACCTTGTATTCACTATTTGTTCGAAAGGGAGGTAGTGATTAGGAAAAGAGTCTTGGGGCAGAATTCAGGGATTTTAACCTAGTCTAAGTGCTCGAGACCGGAAGGTGAGAGTATCTTGGAGTGAAAAGTAAGGTGAAACAAGTAAAACATTCTAAGACTGATAAGTAAGGAACGATATACACTTAAGAAGGACTGGAAGGTGAATTAGGTGTTAACTATGTACTTACTCTGTATATGAGATCACAGTCACACAAGCCCTAAGTTTGAGTATTGAAATTGGTGTCATGGAAACCACAAACCTAGTCTAGCAAGTCATTGTTGAATTCCAATAATCATAGTAGATAGAAATTAGTAGAATACAGTTGTCATGTAGTTTAAATCTTACTACAAAAACTCCCATTTTCATTATGCATTATTATTCTGGAAATAAGAATTGCACGTGAGACGAAGTAGTTCTAGCTGTATGTTCACGCATTCCCTGTGGGATCTACCCCAACTCTTGTTGGGTTCTATATTTGGTCAATGACCGCTTTGCACTTCAATTGAGGTGTGAATTTGGGCGTATCAAATTTTTGCGCCGTTGCCGGGGAATACGGCGAAGATATAGTCTATTAGTGCTAGTTTTAGTGTAATTCTATTTCTTGATTTTACTTTTTTGTTTTGTTTGTTAGTGCTGCAAGAGACAGGCTTTGTATGCCCGCCACCCGCAGTAAAAGTGAACCTTTATTCGCCTACGACCCAGAGCTACAGAGATCCATCAGAAGAATAAATGCACAAGAGCGCGAGGTGCCGCGGTGACAAGAATTAGCCCTTAATGTCAAAAATAGGGGCCATGATGGCCTTGGGATTCATGACCTGGATGCTGAGAGAGCCCCACCAGTGGTCCCTCCTCAACATCCAGTTAGAATTAGACCACCGCCCCCTATTCAGCCACTTGTTCACTAGCAACCACGAGCAATATATGATGAGGAAGACGGTGTTGGGGCTACAGGAGCAATTGTCTTGCCGCTACTGCCTGTGGGAGTTAAGTTCACAATCACTAGCACTATGTTGCAGATGCTATCGCTGAAAGATCTGTTTATGGGACAACCTCATGAAGATGCCAACCAGCATCTCATGAACTTTGTCTCGACCTGTCAGTCCTCTGAAATCCCAGGAGTGAATCAACAAGCAATAAGGCTCAGGCTATTTCCATTGTCTCTGTCTGGGGAGGCAACCAAGTGGCTAAACGAACTTCCTTACGACTCTATCCAAACCTGGGGTGAGCTGAAGGAAGCATTTTTAGAAAGATTTTTTCCAGCATCTGCAAAACTTAAGCTGAAAGATGAGATAGGTGCACACTGGCAGTTATCGACAGAGGCGCTATACGAGACATGGGAGCGGTTCAGGCAAAATATTAAGCAGTACCCTAACCACAACCTCACAGATGAGCATCTCAAGAAAGTTTTCTACCAGTCGTGTAACATTGTGACAAAACCCATTGTTGATGCAGCTTGTGGGGGTTCGTATATGGCCAGAACATTCCCCGATATTATCGGCATCTTAGATCAAGAGGCCAAAAACAACAGAGCCTGGTACACATGAGATGGCAATTGCTCAGGGTTCCTTGTTGGGATGAGTGTTGAGCAGCGCAAGAAAGAAGATGAACGTGATCAAGACATGGCTCACATGCGAACACAGATGGACTTGTTGACAAAGAAGCTGCTGGGTGGAGGTATGGAAAAGGTCAAAGAAGTAGACTTGGTACCCAGGTATGATGATGCAGGGTATGAGTTCGACGAAGAGGCTAAATTGCTAAATAGCCAGGGGGTTTCCGGCCCTTTAACGCTTGAAACCAAGGTCGAAACTATGGACGAGAAAATTATTATGATCGACCCGTGGCGAGAGACAATGGCAATTGGCAAAACAGAGATAATTTCATAAATAATAGACCTGCACCATATGTACCTCCTATGAATAGAGAGCACCCATATGTGGGTAGTGGAACTTCAAAGCTTAAAGAGATGATAGCTAAGGTATTGGACAATGTGGAGACTACTGAGTGTGGGGTGAGAGATATGCGTGGAGAAATGTCAAATATTCGCCAATTGGTGGACTCTCACTCTACTTCCATCAAA
>JBCEWC010017889.1:0-12252 GCA_038996855.1 Solanum aculeatissimum
TTGAGAGGCTTGTTTGGGTTTCCTTCGGGTTCCTCATTCGCCATGTCACGTCTAGGCCCTAGGCTTGGGTCGTGACAGATCGGAGTTGACTTGTTTAGTGCGCAACAAAGTTGTTGCTTGGAGGATTGAGAAACTAAGTTTCCACAGCAAGGGGGAAGGGATTAAAAGTTTAATTCCTATATTGCATGCTAATGTAATCAGGTAGTTTCCCCTTTAGTGATAATGAATTTGAGTTGCAATCCTATGTGATAGTTTATAGTCCCCCCCCCCCCCCTCCTTGAGACAGGAGGTTTCCACATAAACTCTTGTGCCTTTATTTACTGCTTTCATTTCTTATTATATTAAGGGACCAGGTCGGGTAATATTAGTAAGTATGTACTAGCCATCAATTAGAATCATAGCAAGGACTATGTATGAGGTTAACACCTAAAGTTGATCCCGATCAAATAACTGCTCTTGCAAGTTTGGAAGAAGGACAATCACCAAAACGACCTCCTCATTTTAATGGTCAGTTCTATGAATGGTGAAAGACACGAATGTCTAACTAAATGATGCCTAAAGATTGTGAGTTGTGGGAATTGTACTAGATGGACCATATGTTCCTATGAATAAAGTAAAAGATGGCGATATCACAAGATTCGTGACAAAAACTCATAGGAAATACAACAAAGATGATAGGAAGAAGGTGGAAAAGAACTATAAGGCAAAGAAGTTGCTTGTTTGTGGTATAAGGTCAGATATATATAATAGGATTTCCACTTGAGAATCTTCCAAAGAAATCTGGGACTACTTATGAAGTACCACTCAAGTGAAGGATTCAAAGATGGACATATTGACCCCATAATATGAAAATTTTACTATGGAAACAGGATAATATATTCATGAAATGTATACCAGGTTCACTACAATTCAAGCTCGAGAACTTTAAAAGATACAAGGGCTATTCATGAAGTTGAAGTTCCTTGAGCTTGTATTAAAGCTAAAGGAAGGATCCTATGCCTTGAAGATAGCTCGTGAGGTGAAGGCAAAGCAGGGAAGAGTCTGCCATATTTGGCGACCGAGAATCGAATTGACGATCCACCAAATTGATTTGGCAATGTCCTGGGAGACCTCCTAATGTTCCAGAAAGTCCAAGATTCAGAGATGTGATCCTTCGACGTTGGAGAGGCCATTCAGTGATCCACCAAACGCAAACAATGACGACCATTTTTACCGTTGTCTTATCAAGTCCGACCATTTTTATAATAAATTACCTAAGACTATAAATATCTCATAGTTGTTCATTTTTAGGGTGACTACTTTGAATATTGATATTAAAACTCTTGTATGATTGTTGAGAGCTTGGTACAAGCTTTTGTTGAATCTTGCTTAGAAATGTTAGTTGCGAGGTGAATTCAATTCCCTCGAGGATCATCGTAAGAGGCAGGTTCTATTGTAGGATTAATAGAGTGAGGTCTTAAGGTTTAATATGCCTTTTGGTTGCTCTTGATTTTCTCTTTTTGTGTCTATCTATCTATCTATCTATCTATCTATCTATCTATCTATCTATCTATCTATCTATCTATCTATCTATCTATCTATCTAGCTATCTATCTATCTATCTATCTATCTATCTATCTATCTATCTATCTATCTATCTATCTATCTATCTATCTATCTTTTACTTTCTTGTCTTTCAATTTCACATTTTATCTCATTTTTGTAGTGTCATTTTCCATCATTAGGCATCACAACAAGACTTAGATTCGTTTCTACGATTCTAGTCTTAGATTGCTATAACCAAAAAAGAGTAAAAATGTTTTTAGAAAATTCCAAACATATTATTGTTGATTTAAGTCTTGCTTGATGTTTCTAATGTTAGATTTGTGTTCTCTAACGTTATTTGAATCTTAGTCTGAGATTTGGTGAAGTTTGAAGTCATATTGATGAAGCCACCATTGTTGATTGAAGAATCTTGAAGAATAAGAAAGTAGGTCTTGAAATTTAAAGAATTTGATTGGAAATTGAAGGCTAAAAAGTATTGGGGTTTGTTCTCTATATCAAAGAAAACTTAAATCTCAAATTTCATAAAATTCTGAGCCAAATTTTAAGGGTTTTATTTTGCGTCTTCATCTTGTTCATAGTGCTCTTGGAGAGTATTCAAATATTCAAGAAAGAAGAATCTTTCAAAAGGGGTGTTTGATCCAAAAGTGCAAGAAAAGAAGGAGTACTTGTATTTGTACAAGTGGAATTTACAAAAAGAGACAAGTACTAGGTCAATAAAATACAAGGGGCCCATAAGAAGGTCAAATTTGACACCTTTAAGTGTGCAAAAGTGTCAAAAGGGCGGTCAAAATCACACCCACAAAATTGATTCGGCTATGCGCCAAATAGTGCCTGAGTCCGCCTAATTCTACCCGAGTTGTTGTAACTTTCCGTGGTCAAAATTGAACCATTTGGCAATGCGCCAAAGTGGTTCAGTGGTCAAATTGAAAGTTCACAAGTTGAATTTCAATTTTGACTTTTGAAATGTTGGATTTGGAGACTCGAGCCTCGACCAATCTTATGTTCTAAATTCTTAGTTTCTTTTCTTTTGATTCTCGTATGTTTTCAAGATTCCTAACTAATTTTTAACTCATAATTGATCTACTTGTTGATTATTAGTTCTTGAATCCTCTTCCTTGTTAGCGCCATTTTCTTTTGTACTTTTATTCATTTTATTTTGCAGTTATCTTCTTGATTCAAGTCTGTTTGCTTTAATTGAGTTGTATGTTCTTCTTGAAACAAGAATCTTAGCCGAGCAAATTTGGGAGGCAATCAAAGGTGTGTAAACACGAGCAATTGCGAGTTTTATTTTACTAACGCTAATATTGTTTATTGCCTTTGTTGAGTGTTTTCTTACTAGGTACCATGGCTGGTGGAAATGAAACTCCACCACCGGAGGAGTTATGTTGGATGTTATAATGGAAGAAATTACTAATATGAGTCGGATAATGGAGACCATCGAGGGTCAAGTATCCACCATTCAAGGTAGTGTGTCGGCTATGGATGGTAGGATGATCAATGTAGAGGGTTGACTTAACTCTATGAATACCGCTACATAAACTGCCTATCGAGCTTCTACAAGTGGTCCTAACCATCCCATTCTTCCTACTGTGACACCCCAAACCTTTCATCAAGTATTCAATCTAACCCCCATGGGTTTCAACTCAATACTCACAATACCATGCAACCACCACAAACCCAAACTCCATAAGAAGCTCCACTAAACCCATATTAACCTTACCAAGCACCACTAAACATAAATCCACCCTTCCAAGTACCCCAAGCCTGATACCGACCAATTCAAGTTGAGAAAGTATGAGATGAAGAGTACCAAGAAGGGTATGAAGGTGAAGGTGAAGAGGCACAGTGGAATGATGCCTAAAGGAATATGCTGAGAGAAAAAATGGGACATAGAGGTCGAGGAGGTAGATTTTTTTCAATTCCACTTAGAAGAAGGTCTTATGTGAACCAACCTCAAGGATTTGGAGAAGAGCAAGGTCACCAACATTTTGAATTTCCAAGACTCTATAAAGACTAGTTTCCCAAATATCAAAGGAGAATGCAATCCCAATGCTTATTTAGAATGGGAGTCACTTTGTGAGAGGATTTTTCAAGTTAATGATTTAACCGAGGTCAAGAAGAGTTGTTTTGTTATTGTTCAATTTGAAGGGTATGCAATTACATGGTGGGAATATATGAAGAGATACCATCTAGTCCTTTAAGAAGGATTACAACCAACATGGATCAAATTGAAAACCCTTATGAGAGTCAAATATATACCGAAAAAGGTGTAGACAAGAGTTACTTACCAAATTATACAATTTAAGGTGAGGCAACAAGAGTGTTACTATCATGATCCAAGCCTAGGGCCTAGGTTTGACACAGTGAATGTGGAACCTAAAGGGAACCCCAAAAAAGACTCTTAATCATGCAAGACACATCCTTGGTTGCAGAAGCATAATTAAACAACAAACACATATATCTAGGGGTTAGCGGGAGTTTGGACTCAAGCTATGGGTATGTCATAGGAAAGATGATTAGCATGAGCACATATCAAATAAATACTAAGGGATAGGTAAGTATGACTCACGCTATGGGAATAAGTAGGGGCTTAGGACTTCCATATCATAACAGCAACAAACATCAACATATAGAGGGGAATAAGGACTAAGGGAAAGTCGTCAATAATACATAGGCATAATAAGAGTCAAGACCATAGCATACATATCCATATTCAACAAAATCTCTATTACAAATGCAATAGGGGCCAAGACATCTCCTGGGCTCACCCACAAAAGATAGATATCCATAAATAGAAAAGTCTTAATAAAGCATAAAAGTAAGTGGATATTGTCCCCAAAATGAAGGACTCACCAATAGGAATCTTCAAATCCAATTGTCTAGCCACGTGGAGGAGGAGGACGAATAGGAGCTCCGGTTCCTACATGGTTAGATCATATAGAAAAAAAGTATGCGTTAGTACTTGAAATATACTAAGTATAGAGGGTGCAATGCAACAAGGAACATAAGTCGTAATTAAATAATATGCATAATCATAATCAATGGGTGGGAGCTCAATATGACATGAATGATCAGTGCTTAGCTAAAATATGCATAAAGAATCATAAAGTCATATGACATAACATGCTTGAAAATGGGTTCCAATATATTTTGACCAAGGTGCCTCTCCAGGGACACCTCCATGAGCCGTGGAGGCAGCCGTGGGGTAACCCTTGGTCTTCTCGTGGTTTATCATTGCCTCAAGAGGGGTTTAGGATTGGTAGCCCTCTATGGAGCCACTCACAGCTCGTGGAGGCAGCGACTTGGTGGCCCTCCATGGAGCCTCTCACATCTCGTGGTCCTCACCACTAGTCGTGAAAGGGCTCGTGGGAGGAGCCCCTGCCTCCATGGCCATGTTTTCAACCAAGGCAACCACCAAGGGTAGTTGTACGGACCGTACAACCCACCATGAACCATGGTGGGCTTCCATGGAAGGATCTTATGGTAAATTTTTCAAAGTATCAAAGTACCATCTTGATGATGAGTTAATAATGGATAATTTTTTCACACATTTTGTTCATAAAAGGTCATTTTCATGTTGTTTAAATATTTTAACAAGTCTTGTGAGGTCATGCTCATAGGGTTTTTACAAATATTTACTTAAAAAATCATGCCTCAATTAATATTTCTCAATGCTCTTAAAGAAGTAACTAAAATCTTGTGCTAAGTTTTAAAATATTTCTTGAATGATTTGAATGTGGGTGTGATTCATACACTTAGCATGTCATGACCTCTGCACTATTTGTGTGTTTTCAAGCATGTTAAACTAATTAATATAGAGGCGAATATGAGATTTTATGTGCTAACTACTTCTCTTCTATGTTTTTTGTTTAATGACAAGTCTATTAGGAATCCTAGATTTTCTTTTAGTCTAGAACTTACCCATATTAGAAATTCAATGCCTCTTGCACATTAGGTTGGGACGATAGGCACCTCTTAGGACGTTAGTATTTTACATTTCTTTTAGATCGCATCTTAGGTTAATAATAAATCAACCTAGTAGGGGTTGGGGTAAATAGGACCTTCGGACATGATGTAAACAACTCTAGCTAAAAAATGTAATGACCCTTCGAGTCATTTTTGTGATTTTGCAATTATTGTATCAATTTGAGCATGTGTATAGTGTTCTCGGGCCATTGGTGATTTGTTGAAACTGTTGGGATGGTTATTGGTTGGTTACTTGGGAGTTATGTGGATTTTTGAGTTAACCGTGATGTTATACCTGTAAAATGAGTTTTCGATAATGTCCTAGTAAATGACCTCGGAGTGGAATTTTGATGATTTCATTAGCTCCGGAATGGTTGAATTAGGCTAAGTGTCACACCTCGAAATCCAGGTGTGATGGCACTTACCTAACCCATCAAGGCTAGTCAACCTAAAATCCAAAAACTTAACAATAACAAGAAAAGTGGAAGATAACAGTCTAACAAGATAGATAAATGCGGAACAAAACTAAATACAATCATCTCAAGAACTAGTGTCACATGTACAAACCTCTATGTATAAAATACTCAAATAAAGTACAAATCATAATTGTCTAGTCCTCAAATAGAAAAAAAACATATAATAGGATTCTCAAAGAGTTGTTGAAGTCATAGGCAGCTACCTCACAAGAAATTTGGACGCTCGATCCATTAATGTTCAAATGCAAGACAATCACATTTTTTGGAACTAATTAATTCTTTGAGTGTAGCAGGGTTGTCACGACCCAAGCCTAAGGCCTAGGTACGACATGGCTAATAAGGAATCTGAAAGTGCCCTAAACAAGCCTTATAGCATACATAAGCACATCCTTTGTTGCGGAATATGATTTAACCATCATCAATTAGTACTAAGGGGATTGGGGGTTTAGGACGCATTTTATGGGAAGAGGGATAAGGAATTTCCATCGTTTAAACACAACAATTAAATCTAAGGGAAGGGAACATGAGATGAACTCTATGGGGAGTAGGGACTTAGAAAACTCTCCACTTTCCAACATCATAAAAGAAACATCATACACGGGATAGGGACTAAAGGAATTTCTCCATAGATACCTGGCATCGGACAAGTCATAAATAGCATATTAGCCAACAATACCTCTAGTCATGAATGGAACGGGGGCCAATACATACCCCAGGCGCACCCTCAAAATAAGTAACAAAAGTCACAATGTCTTAACATAAAAGTGGTAGATAGAATATTGCCCTCGAAGTGGAGAATTCACCACAAGAAAAGTCGTCCATGAATTGTACTAGCAACAAGGAGGTGGATGAGTAGGAGCTCTAGTCCCTACATGGTTAGATCATGTAGGTAAAAGTATGTGTAAGTACTTTGAATGTACTAAGTATACAGGGTGCAATTCAACAAGGAAATCATAAGTCATATTAGATAAGATGCATAATTATAAACAAAGGCAATAAGCTCAATACGACATGTATGATCAATGTCTTAACTAAAACACATGGAAGATAAAATTATAAGTTCATAACATAGCATGATTTTGCAGGAAGAGATCATAATCGACACTTAATACCATGCAAACTACTACATGGAATTCCAATGTTGCCTCTACATCAGAAAAGGAGTGGTATACATTCCAAGGTAGAACATATCTCACCTTACAAGAACATACTCATTTCGGAGAGTGAATCACAAGTAACTTATGGGAACCTACCCATTTTGGTGATTTTCTTTAAATGAACCTTATAGAAACTCATCCATTTTAGTGAACAATTTATATAGACATGTGGGAACTTATCCATATTGGTGAATCATGAAATATAAGCTATATGGATCCATTAGCTAATCATATACCTACTATGACAACGTAGTTAAGGGACAATGAAAAATCTACCAAGGTCCTCTCGGTATTAAGTCAACATCCTAGGAAATACATAAAGAATAAACATAATCATAACATGTGCATAAGCTTGTAAATTATAATTTTATAATAGGAGTAGCTCATTAAACCATAGCATCATAAAAAGGGCTTCATAACCTTGCATAATTTTCATAGAATTTCCATGGATCATAACATATTTGGTAGCCCTTAATCATTCATAATATTCATAAACTTGCATACTTGCCATGAGAATATATGTAATAATCCTCCAAGTTATTTTTATAGTTCCACAAATATTTCAAAAGTTAGAGTATTTATATAGTGACCTCAAGCCATTTGATATATGTTAATAATGTTGGTTTAGTTGTTGTGTGAATCGATTAAGGTATATGGAACATTTTTAGTTAAACAGAAGATTATAAGTGTAACATGAGTTTTCTGGTAAAGTCCTAGTAAATGCCCTTAGAATGGAATTCTGATAGTTCTATCAGCTCCAGAACAACCTAATTAGGTTGGGAGCATGGTTGGCCCAAGGCTTGGAGTTACGGTGTGAGTTTAACAAAGAATTTGAGAAATTAGTTCAAAAGGGAACAACCTGGGTAAACATGCTTAAATGAGAATTTTGATGGCGCGGTTAGCTCTAGAATAGTGAATTTAGTCTAAAATGATCTTTCGTTGGATGGCGGGGACTTCTGGATGCATTTTGACTCCCTTTGTTCTTTTAGTTCAAATTAGTTGGAAAGAAGTAGGACCCTAATTCTATCATGGTAAGCTTCGTTGTAAATTTTAACCACATTGTTTGATCCAAAACATCGAAATCAATGTGGTTACATAGTTAGATTATGAAAAATGGATATTGATGGGCCCAGAATACCTCGGGGAAGATTTGAAGAGAGTTGATGCACTATAGCAAAGTAACCCTCCGCATGCGCGGAAGGCTTTCCGTATGCGTGAAGTGGCAAGGGAACAAGCCCTGCATCTGTAGTGCCATGCCTGCATCTATGAAGGAAAACGGCTAGGCGGTGGCTAGTCTTAAAAGGCTCTTATTACGAAGGAACTGTGAAAAGCTTTGGACAAGAGTAACTTTGAGCATATATATTTTTTTTTAGTGATTCAAAAGGCTAAATTATACAGAATTTCATGAGGAACATCGTGGGGATCTTGGATATCACTTGGGCATGTATTTTTAGTTAAGAATCACTATTTTTGCTGAATGTATTGTCTCAAATTGATGGAAACTTCAAATTGTGATATCTTTGCCATTTCTTTGGGTCTGAAATATACTAATTTTTGAAACTTACATTGTGGTATGTTCGGATTTTGTCGATTTGATCGTATTTTTGAGAATTTTTATAAAGAAGCTATTGAAATAAATATTTTTTTATAAGAAATATAATGTAATATTTGGGCTATTTCTTACTGTTCTGAGCCTCATTTTGATCTAAATCTCTAGCTATAGGCTCGGGGTGATGTATATGCCATTTTATGGGATATGGTTTTTTTTAGGCATGGGCCTCATTTATCCCTATTTTAGTCATGATCGACCTATTTTCCCCTATATCTTAAGATACTATAGCCAAAACAATCGTATTTATGTTGTGGTCCATGTTTTTGTAGCTTAGTGGTATTTGGAAGTGATAAGGAGAGGTAAAGCTTATGTGTACTGATCCAGAACATATGGATTTTCCTTTTAGATAGGCTAGGAATTTCCTTAGACTGAGATGAAATGTATATTAATAGCCTGTTTGTTGTTGGGAGTTCTTGGATAAAGTGTATATATAATGTTGAGATTGTGATTACCATTTGGACTCTACAATACCTATATCTATTATATTAGCTAGTTTTTAGTATTCTGTGGGCTATGGATGCTTCTAATAAGGATTGTAAAGGCGAGATAGAGCATGAAAGGGATAAGTAAGCATTGATGCAACTTGTGTATATACATTTGACTATTTAAATATTGGTTGACCTGTTAAGCTCTCTAACATAGAAACCTATGTTATGCCATCATGGTTCTGATTACCCATGACTTGTATTCTGATTACATTCTGTTAAAGGGTAAATGTGAATTAGTATCACTTTGTCTGACACATAGGGATTTACCGAGTATAGGCTATACTTGATCGTTTTAGATTGTGATCACTGATTTGGGCTCTTTAATACTTATACATGTTATACTAGCTAGTTGTTAGCACTGTTAAGTTGTGAATA
The DNA here is from genome assembly GCA_038996855.1 of Solanum aculeatissimum. Lineage (NCBI taxonomy): Eukaryota > Viridiplantae > Streptophyta > Magnoliopsida > Solanales > Solanaceae > Solanum > Solanum aculeatissimum. The sequence continues at coordinate 9,620 of JBCEWC010017889.1, forward strand.
AACTTGTTGAGGTTAAATGTAACTTATGCTATGTATTGGTACATATACCTATCTTGACACTTATTTACCTGTTTAGGTGATTTGGTATTAGTGGTGAGTAGTATTTTGAGGGGATGATTGTCAATCATATTCATGGCTACACTTTGAGACTCTATGGTTGTGATTCTTTTGATATACTATCGTCCTAATTCTCTGGTGAATGAATTGCATTTTTTTTGCTGGTTGTGCTGTAGTTGGATTATCTACGATTATTCTGGATACTTGCAATTGTCTTAGGCTTTGATGAATCTGTCAATGGTCAGACATGGTCTTATATTTCTCTTATTTATACATATGTCTAATTGGTAACTTATATACCTGTTTCGGTTGTCAAGTACTAGGAAACATGTTATACTCTAGGGGATTGGTTGTCAGTTGTACTCCCGACTATACATTGAGGTTCTATTATTGTGATGTTATTGATATACTAAACCTATGGGTACTTAGTGATGGGATATGATCCTAATTGTGAGATATATGCTATACCTAGGTATTAGCTGGATTATCTTTTGTTGTGAGGATTTCGTGTTTCATTGATCAGCTGGATTGCTTACTATTTTGTCCTACGAACTCGTTACATTTATTAGTTGGCCTATCTATTGTTGCCCTAGTTACGTGTTACGATTATCAGCTGGGTTGTTATCATTATACTGGATATGTGGGGTACTTTTGTCTATCTACTTTCTATGGGCATTAGCTTAGGCTCAAACCAGTACTGCCCTAGATTTGCCTTATTCAAAGCCTATATAGTTACATATATCCACAGTATGACTTAAGAGACATAGATTCTAGTGACCAGCTGAGTAGTTGACTACTTCTATGATTTGAGTCTCGGATGTCGTATCATATGGTCCAAGTCCCAGGTATCCATGCCCATAAGTGTGAGTCCTTCGTGATGCTTCCCATGGCTTAAGTCCCCAGTGAACTTCCTGTGGTTTGAGTCCTTGATGAAGTCTCAGAGGTTTGAGTTTGGATGGCTTTTTCTACGTTCATGACTCAACTGATTGTTCCTAGGTGGGCTACCTAGTTATTTGCTAGACTATTGGCCCTAGTTGACTTTCTCAGTCGGAGGTCAATCCAGGAAGGGAGTGCGATACTCCGAGTGATAGTTGGTGATGTATTTGGATCAAGTGTCATATTTTGACACATTGGATCAGGTGTCATGTTTTGACACGATGTATCTAGAGTAGATGTCATATTTTGACACATTAGACCAGGTGTCGTATTCTGACAGGATATTATGAGATCGAGGGCAACATTCTGACATGATATATATTGTTATATCCAATACCCACATCGATACACCCATACACACCTTGATTATGTGTGGGTGTACTTTTCTACCTTATGGGGTCCCAATTTGCATTCATGCATAGACACTAGGGCCTTACACCAACATACAACACCATACCTTGATCATTTGACAGTTGTGATATGGTTGTTTTTAGGTTTTGTCAGTTTGTTATTGTATATTTCTTAGTCTTACTCAGTTGGGTTCTCCTGGTGCCACAAACATAGTTGACACTTGACCTTCAAGTTCTGTCAGTCGATATTAGTGCACATTACTTTGTTTCAATTAGTATGGATTTTGTGGTTCTACAGATATGCCTATCTTTTGACTTGGGTTCTAAATTCTAACTTTATAATATTGTTGTTATACTTGACCTTTTTTGTAATGATCCAAAAAATTTTGAATTTCATAATGGTTGGTCAAGGATAGTGGTAAACTGGTCGTGGTTGAATTTTGGTAGCCATGGGTTGAATTTAAGTGCCAAATTCAAAATGGACCTTTTGGTGAGATTGTGAAGCCGGTTGGGCAGTGTACTTTATAAGATTATAAGTTTTGGTATGGGTCGAACTATGTGGGATTCTATATATAAATTTGAAGCTCTTTGAGTTCTCTTCACAACGTAACTGGTTTCACTCAATTTGAAGTTTGTATGTGAATGTTAAGGCCAAAATAGTGAGACTGCCCGTAATTGGAAGGAAGCTGGAAACGAGGTTCTGGAAATGGACTGAGGGCTGGACCACGGACCGCGTGAGGGTCCACGGTCTGTGGGGGTGCTCATATGATAATCCATTGAGCTCCTGGTGGATAGGACCCCAGCAAAGGACCAAGTCTAGTCCCATGGACCACCCCACGGTCCGTGAGACACTTCACGGACCGTGATAGGTCCTGTAAAGTTGGCAGAGAGTTGTCAAGGGTTTGGGGCTAGACTCCAGACCAAGTGTTTCTCCACGGACTAGTACACGGTTTGTGTGCAGCTACACAGTCCGTGAGCCCCCCCGTAAAGTGATCCAGAAAGTCGCCCAAGATTTCGAGCCGAAGTCGAAGCCAAATGTGGCCTCACGGTCCAGTACACGGACCGTGTACCAGTTGACGGGCACTGTAGACCTTTCATGAGACCCTGTTTCAGTTAATTAGTTTGTTTCACTAATGGTTAATTCAAAATTTAATTAGATCCTATGCCTCTTTTAGGCTTTTTAAGATCTTCTAAACCCCCTAAATCAAAACCTAAACCCTTTTCATCCATTCTAACACTCTTCAATCCATTTTGAAATTCTCTCAATCCTCTTGACCTCCATTGTTGAAA